>QTSX02004636.1:0-39178 GCA_014839935.2 Entomophthora muscae | reverse complement strand
ATATTTATTAACTATCTTTATTTTTGGTTCAATGGATTTTTAATTTTCATGGTAATAAAAATATTTTTTAGTAAAGAGTGTTTTTTACATAGTAGAATGAGAAATAGTTGCTTATATCTCCTTATCTTTATTAATTATGGTATTTTTTACTGCATTTTTGAGCTCACTGGGGACATTTTAGTATAATATATGAATTTTAAGGATTTTTTATATTAAAAAATACAGGGTAAAGTGTGAAATCAATTAAAAAAGTGTCAACATCTAGAAGACAACATTATTAAAACCAAATTCTCACTTTACTATAGTGTTGACATGGCCACTGTTGCCTTTTATTTGAAGTTTTTTATTTAATCTTGGGTTATTGTACTAACACTGACATCTTTTTGACCAGAACAAACAAGAACACCAATCAGCCCTCTTCTTCTTCAGGAAAGCCATCTACTGCCACTGCAGATGCACTAAGAAGGCCCCAAGGCTAAGAAATCCCCTCTTTTTTCTTCCCCCTCTAATCATTCCCCAAATAAAGCAAGGGATGATGCCTATGATGATTTCTCCTTATAATTATCTCCTGAAAAATTTGATATCCCACCCTGAAGCGCCGCTCTGCTAAAGAAAAGACAGATAAATAGCCTACATCTCTTAGCAAGAAGGAAAAGCAGGTCTCAAAACCTCCTTCCCCTCCTCCTAGAAGATCTTCCTCCTCTTCTCCTTCCACTTCTGATCTTTTAGATGGGCCTGGGGAGTTAACCAAGAAGTTTAATTCCCTGGCCATACATCTTGGGATCCGCTGGTTATCTAAAGCACCTGCAATTTTGGCAACAGTTTTGAAGTCCCCAAGCACTTCCTAATGTATTTCCTGATAATTTCATTAAAAAAAGCCCTGGATTATTTTGCAGATGATTACATCTTTAACTGCAACAAACAAAGGCACCCCCAAAGATCAAAAACTTCAGCTGTGATGATATGTCTTGTGAGGTCCACGCCAACATCAAGGGCTGAGAAAAGGGTATGATTGAGAGGGTGTGCACCCATTTGAGCCCCTTAAACATCTCATCATAATTATGACAAAGTGCTATACTGTGCAGATGATCCCTATCTCTAACATCCCTATACCATCTAATCTGACACACCAGGTTGCTCAACTATCTAAGGCCCAGCAACCTGATGATGGTGCTCACTCAAGATAAGCTTTTCCAGTACATCATCAACAAGTGTGGTGCTTCCAAACCCTTCCCAAAGTCTGCTAAAGTTAATTTAGAGCTAGATATCACTCCTGAGCTTCAGATATTTGACCTAATGGAGAGCGCTCACTACTCCCAGAGATGGACCAAAGTCTAAGGTCAGAGCCATCCATTATTCAGCCCAGAAGAACTAGACCAAGCTCAAAAAGGCATCACCCTGGCTAGCTGAGGGTAAAATTTTACCTTCCTGTCGTAACTGTGCTGTTCTAGCAGAGTTACAAGGGGAAAAATATTTTAAGGATAGATAATAATCTTTATTGTGAGATAGTGATTATATAGCTATTGTGAATCAACGGATAGCAGGAACATGATTGGTGATCACACGGCTGGATGGAAGAGGGGGTGGCTTGATCCTGCTAATGAGTCAAGCGCCAAATTGAGGTATCCACCGTGAGGGATCATCATTTGTTCATGTTGATTGATTTGGTAATTCAAGTTGACTTCCAGGTCTGGCTTTGAGTGACCGGGTAATCGGATTGCGGGTCACAAACCCGCTTGGTTGGAACCTTGCTGGCAGGTTGAGCCTGCGGTTTTGACATTCTAAAGGATTTCCACCACAGATTGATAGTCCCTGCTCAAATTGACATCTAGTCCTTACCGCTTGCCTGCTTTCACCTCCCTGGGGACACTCAGCAATCTATTCCAGGGGTTTATTATTCTGCACTGTGATCAGATATAAGGCTATACAATGAGGACATACTGGAAGTCCCCCACACTCCTGCCAACCCCCAAATGCAGATAAGGATCTCCTAGGTGGGAAGAAAGTAAAAGGAAGCCAATGAGCTCTTGGTCCACAAACATGCCTGATGGATTTCAACCCTGATTGCATCAATGCTTATACACAGCACTCTGATAGGAGCAGGGGACCTTTTAATTTTTTTTTTCAAGCTGCTGCTTGGAATGTGCATGCCAATGCTGGGCTAGGTAGGTGAAGCTTCAGGGATACCTTGGATCCCAGAAGACTTGTGTTGGAAAATCCAGTCCACAGGCTTCCGTAAAGCCTGAGGGCACTGTCAAGAGATCTTAGCTGCTCCCCAAGGATCCTTAAACGGTCAAGCACAAGGAGTACAAGCCTTTTATGAAGTACTTTGAGCTCCAGTGGATTGGCTAGGCTGTGGCCAAGTGGTATGGAGAGGCCAAAGCCTCCTGGAACCTGAACCTAGCCATTATCAAATGAGATATGAAGATAGTGTTGATGCTTGAGGCTTATAATAAACACCTCAAAAGAAGCTTTGTGTTTACCCCAAGTACAGAAAACTCTTCACTCAGTTGCAGCATGATCAGGAGAAACTATATCCAAGAAGGGGATCTTGCCAACCAGGAGCCTTGATGTGATTACGCTGTAGAGTGCTGTAGGGTTCAATTTTGATTACTTGTTACCACTGCTTATATTATTACTAAATACTAAGTTGAGTTATCTCTAAACTTAGGAGGTATAATAAATATAAAAAAATAATCAATCCTAAATTTTTTATCAAGTAAGGGAGTTTTATAGTAACAGGATATTAATTTTTAGCCACAATACACCAGAATTCTCTTAGCTAATCAGATTCCTCTGAAATCTTAGCCAATATTAACTTATGATTGGCTGATAATATTCAATACCATCCAGACTTACAACTCAGTGATGATCAACCAACCTATTGTCAAGGAGCTGGATGTACTGGTATTCTGGCCATTGCCAACATACATAACATTCAGCCATTGCCTGGTTTGGTGCTAATCTAATATCCATTTCAATATACCAGGAAAGACAACAAACCAATATCACATGCCTTGTCCAGGTATCCAGCAACTTGAACTCATTCTGCACATGACCATCATTATCTTTGATTTGACTTAAATCCCCGCCACAGCACAAGCTATATAAGTCTAAAGTATTATCCAATAAAATATACTTCTCTTCTTCTTAATTCTATATTCAAAGCTTCCCCAAAAGCTGCTCATCATCACTATCCTTCATCCAGGGCAAGAGTACTGGTTGTCCCATTGTTCACTAAGATTAATGGATCAATGTTGCTTTTACAGTGATGGATATTTTAACATCCAATAGACATACAAAAAGCCTCTCAACAAGCTCAACAACAAGGCCATCCAAGATGCCATCAAGGTAAAGTACAAGCCCTCTGAGATAAACTGGTATTCTTAATGAATCATAAATGTCCTGTTTGAAGGAGCCAAGCAAAGGAAGTCTAAAGAGTCAGAAGGATAAACCTTTCCTTTCTTAATTTTTTTACCTTTACTCCATTTAATCTATTTTTTGATAGATACTATCAGGTTTCAGGTATAATGGGTAGGGTTTAGAAGGGTTGTTTAAATGGAAGAGTATGTTAAAATATTTTTTGTTTCCAACTTATGAGTGAAACTTTGGTCAGTTTATATTTTTTGAATTTATGGTGGATAACAGATAAATGTGATCAAGACTTCTTTTTTATGGCTAGATTTTCTTGTTTTTATAGTAAAGAGTACAGTTGTTTTCAAAGCTATGGCAACAAGCAGATTACGCTATCTGTAAATGAAATGAACTTGGATACAAACAAGATCAACTCATTTCTGGATGAAATAGAAGAGAACCCAAATCCATTCTTAAGCAAAATGGCTTCATTGATTTTGATTTTTCTTTGAGATGGGTTGACCTTGTTTTCAGTTAAGTTCATTTTGCTTATATATGTCTCAATTCTGCTTGAAGCTGCATCTTTGAAACCTAATGTATAATACACACTGTTAAATTAGAAAAATAAATGTACTTCATGTTATTCTTATTGGTAATAGTATATTTTAATTTCTTTGAAGTCTATTCAGTTTATTTTTATATTAAATTTATTCAGGAAAATAAGAACTATTTTTTTAAAAAAGAGTTGGGTTTCTGAGAGCCTGAATTCTCACTACACTTAATAGTCAACTACCAGGGAGTTGAATTCACCACAGTTGCCCTATTTGGTGTTTAACAATGTAGTTGGTATTGAATCAAAGTGGCTATAAGGTGGGTTATGAAAGTTGGGTGATGAGGTTGTGGTGTTTGAGGCATAAGTCTATCAGGGACAGGTATGTTGTGGCTTTGCGGTAAAAGTAGTCGGTGTGGGAGGCCTGCTGGAGGAAGTGGTGGGCCTGAGAAAGGGCGTTGAGCAGGGGCTGGGTGGTGGATTGATGTGCCAAGATGAAGGTGACGGAAGGAATAAGGGTTATGATGCAGTTGAGGGAGAAGGGGGCGTGGGTGAGGGTTGATGTCAGGTGGATCACATGGGCTGCAACCTTTAAGCCATGCTGAAGATGGGGAGGGTTGGTTGGGGAGGCTAGCTGGAGGATGTGGAGGTAGTTGTTGTAGTAGCGCAGAGCAAGTGCTAGGCGTGATTGGGTCAATAGGCGCTTCTGGTGTGAGGAAACATGTGTCAAGTGTGTGAGATGGCACCATCCCCAAAGGAAGCTCTCGTGCAGGCGTTGCAGATGGGTCTGTAGGGTTTCTTTGAAAATGGTACAGTGTATGACAATAGAGAAGGAGTGGTACATTGTTTGGCTTGTGATGAAGTGGATGCGGTCACTTGGGTGTGGGAAGTGGTTGAGGTTAGTCATTGTTGGGAGGAAGGAGGGGTTGAGATGGCGTCTGCTGGAGTCAATGTATGTGTTGTTGGGGAGTTGGTTTGGACTCAGGTTGTAGAGTGAAATGGCATCCATCTGTGCAAGCAAGGTGTACTCAAGCCAGTGGGGGGAGTTTGGGCGGTAGATATGTAGGCCAAGGAGCGGGAGGAGTGTGCTGGCGTAGAAGGAAATTCGGGCGCGCAGGGGTTCAATGGCGGGGCAGCGGACAAAGAAGCGTGCCAGGTGCAGGCATTGTAGGGTGTCGAGTGTTGGGGGCAGGGCCAATAGCGTGTGGGGGCGGAAGCTGTTGTAGAGAAGGGCGGCAGTGGTGGAGGTGGTTTCGGGCATGCGTTCTAGACCAATGTGGGTGATGATCTTGCAAAGGGTGGTTGAGCGTGGCTTGGAGTGGAAGGATTCTTCGGAAAAGAGGGGCTGGAATGGGTTGACAAAGTGGAAGAAGGACTTTGTTGCCAAGCGAAGGAGGGCATGGATTTTGGCGGTGGGGTGAGGAGAGTAGGTGATCATGGATGGTGTGGAGTGGATGTTGGCTTGGGTGGTGACCATATCTAGTGTTTTGAGGGGGAGCTTTGGGAGAAGGGTTCTGAATGGCATCAGGTATCGTTGGATGCGGAAGCGGGCAATGAGGGAGGCGGGGTGTAGTTGGATGGCGTGGAACCAAGTGGCGGGCGAGGATAGTTTCATTTGAGAGCGAAGCTGGGTGCGCTGGCGCGTGCATTCAATTTTCAGCTTGCGACATCGGCTGCAGGTGGGAATGCTGTTGTCGCATTGGCGGTGCTTCTTGTGGCACTGGTCACATCTGGTCCGGGCATGGGTGGTGTCGATGGACAGCAAAGGTTTGCCGTGAGCCATTGCTTGATGTTGAAAGAAGAAAAGTGAAATAACATTTCGTTTCTGGTAATTTTAGCACCCTCGATCCAAATCTCAATCATAAAGTACTTTATCCTTTCGGGCTTGCTTGCTGCAACGATAAAAATATAAAATACTATATCAAAATAATCTTTCAATCAAAGGGTTCCCCTTTGGCGATAAGCTGTGCCTGGAATAGGTGGGACTGCGCCTCAAAAGCCCAACTTGTACCGACCCACGAAATAAAAAAGGTAGCTTCTGGGCCGCAGATCCTTTCCAGGGCCAAATTTCTTTGCCAATAAGAGGAAGCTTATCAATTGATGAGTATCTCACCCGAAAAACTTACCAGCTGCCAGATCTTCAGGTGGAACTGATTCATCTAAGCCAGGCTCCCAGTATAAATTTGATTTTAAATCCAAGTAAAATGATCGATAATCATTTTTAAATAATTTAATTAAATAATCCGAGCCCCGCTTTAACAGAAAGAAACTATTGGAGCCTAAATATTTTAAAAAAAAGGGATGTATTTAATTCCAGGACTCTAAAATCATTGTAGGCCAATCCGAGATAGAAACACCTTGACAGAAAACCTGGCAAGACCAACTGGTGCTGGTGACACCCTCCACTGAATAAAGGTACAGAAGTTTCTCAACGCTTCCAATAATATTATTAGTGCGCACAAAAACCCTAAACTGGCCACCAATCAAGATAAGCTATTCTAAGGATTTACATCAGACGTGAGATCCACTCGCCTCAGCCAATAGAAACCCGTCTTCCAGTTACAAGTCAATTATTGCAAGCTGAAACCTTTTCGGATCAAGAGCCTATCCTGCTTTGATATTTTTAAATAAATTTATTTATGACAATTAATTCAAATCAATTTATTTAAATCAACCAACCTAGATCAATTAATTAAAATAAATTTGTTTAGATATTAAACTACAAGATACAATAAAATCCATTTCAAAAGTCTGCTTTAAATTGAAGCAAAGGCCTACCAAACACTTCCAAATCCAATGCTACCTTTTCAGCCATCCCACAATCCCTCTCATCCAAAGTCATCTGGATGTCAAAAACTTAACCTTTAGAGCTTTATCAACATTATCTTCCTCAGCTGCAGTCCCCATGCGATCTACTATGTGATCCAGCTGTATCTACCAGAAGATAGAAGAATGACATCTTAAATCCAACTATAGCTATGACCTGGTGACTATCCAAAAAGACATCCTAATCCAGTAAACATTTGTAAGTTCCAGGAGCTAAATACAGTAGTTTTAAAAGCTATGGCAACAAGCGAAATGAACTCAGATTTAAACAAAATCATTTCAGATTTAAACAAAATTCAACTAGCAGGTTAAAATATACACTCCGTTAACAGGGATTTTTGGCGCTAATAGGCAAAATGGGTCAACACAGCAACAAAGTACTCACGCACAAAGCGAAACCATTCAAAATGAAATCCAAAATACATGGATTCACAAACAAAATGGTGTGAGTTGGCTTTCGGTGTACATATGTTTACTATGTGAATTGGTGACAAAATACACCCACATATGGTGCGTCAAAACTCAATCCAAAAACAAAACACAATAGGAACTCAAACCACAAACAAAATCACTCACGCAGTTTGTGCAATGGATTGTAATCAAGAATGATACCAAGGCATCTAAAATAAGACACAAGATCTGAAACATAAATTTTAAAAATATTGTTTTGGGTGCTTATATTTGGCATAAAATCTGGGAAAAAGGGTGGGAATTATTTCGGGTATTCAAAAATAGGCGTTGTAAACCAGAAACAACTAATTAAGAAATAAAAAATCTATAATTGGGATATTGGGTGGGAAAACCTCTAATTAAATATCCATATTCAGATAAAAGCAAAAA
This sequence comes from Entomophthora muscae, assembly GCA_014839935.2. Lineage (NCBI taxonomy): Eukaryota > Fungi > Entomophthoromycota > Entomophthoromycetes > Entomophthorales > Entomophthoraceae > Entomophthora > Entomophthora muscae. The sequence continues at coordinate 31,608 of QTSX02004636.1, read as the reverse complement.
TTAAAATTAGGGAGTAACTTAATTAAAATTTATTTAGTATTTTATTAAATTTTAAAATGAAAGGAACACAACACCAGAGTACTAATGCACCCGTTGTGCACCGCGGTCGTGGTTGCCCCCGCAGGTCAAAGAATAGACTCAGTACAACACAAGTGCCTACTCAGGAGGGAGGCGGAAGAGGAGAGTTCCATAGTGACGCTGCACTGACACAGCTGGTTCAGGGAGCACAAGCTGCTAGGGTGCGGAGCATAAACCCTCAGGTCCCCAAGCTGACCCAGAATCCCACCAAGGTCACCACTACCAAAATGGTTAGAAACAAGGAGGTAGAACTTACTTTGTATGTGTCTGACGCTGTGTACCGGCAAGAGTCGTTCCCGTCAGCCATGCTGGAGAAGGTGAAGCCTGTACTTGATACTAGCTATGAGCCATACACAAGTGATGGCAATCAGGAGGACAACAAGGAGCCTGAGTTCTTTCAAACTGATGAGGGACAACTGGTGCGCAAGAAAGTTGCAGCCTTCTACAACAAGGTGCCTATTCCCTGTGCCTTGCCCAATGCTGATGAGTCAATCCCTACCGCTAAAAAGCCCGCTCAGAAGCGCATCCCCAACATCCAACGCATCATCCTGCTTAATCTAATGTGTGAATCAGGCAATTACAAGGTGGCCGCAGCCATTGTTGGGGTGGATCCCAAGTACGCCTCAAAGACCTTCAACAAGTTCCTCAACACGGGTCGAGTCCTTGCTGCGGAGAAATCCTTGCACGTGTTGACCATGCTCACAAAGGAGCACAAATGGGCAATCCACCAGTGGATAACCCAAGATTACCATCTTGAACTGGCAAATATACAGGCCATGGTCAAGTCTGCTTTTGGGGTTGAGGCCTCAATTTCCTTCTATTATAATTTGGTCAAGGGAATGTGATTTTCCTGGAAAAAACTCGGGATATCCCCATACAATCGGAACAGCCCAGCCAATATTGAGACCTGGAGAAAATACGCAGAGGCGTATACTGCCCTAAAAGCCAAGGGGACGGTCAAATTTTACTACATCAACAAATCAGCATTTGCCCCGTCAATGCACAATGAGTATGGGTATGTCCCCAGAGGCTCCAATGATGGGATGGCTCGGCGTGCTGCAGTCCGCGCCACAGCATATTTGATGGTGGCTCTCCTTGGTCCAAAGGGGGTTGAGCTCTACCAAATGATATTGGGATTTCACAATAGCCGGACCTCCCTATTATTCCTCCGATTGGTCCAGGAGCACCTGAGGTGCACAAGCCCTGGCTTCATCAACATCATTGTGCTGGATAATGTTGGTCTCCATAAGATGGCTGATATTCTTGAGGAATTCCCAATGATTGACACTAGCATCACAGTGGACCCCCAGCAATTAGCTGCAGCAAATATGCACCTTCTCTTCCTCCCCACCTATTTGCCCTTCCTAAATCCCATCAAGGAAGTCAATGGGTGGTTCAAGCGAGTTGTCAAGCAAGGAACCCCAACTGGGACTGAGGACCTCTTTGATTTGCTGCAGGCCGGGATCCACACCCTCCCAGCTGAGACCGTAGCCAAATTCTATGGCCACGCTGATTTGTTTATCCCCGTGTGCCTTGCAAACCAGCCAATCAATTAAAGGCTTAGCTTGTCTGACTTTTTTATATTCTCTAATTTACTATTCAAGATTTATTAAAAATCATTTTATATTTAGATGTTTCTAAGCCCGCAATCACATTCAGAAGATCCATCAATAGATATAAGTAATTTATTTATTTTATTGTATATTATTTTATTATGCCATCTAAGGGTATCCCAAATGCTTGATACTGGATTACGCAAACGCATTAATATCACATTTGGAAAATAAATATAATAATCAAAAAAAGTTAATGTAATGTGTCCAAATCAGAAGTAGATTTTATTGAAATATATTATTATACTTTTATTAAGACCTTCTCTGGGATATATTCTGCAGATTTTGTTTGCTAAAATAAGAATTAGATAAATTTATTATAAAAAAATATTATAAATTGCAATGGAATTATTTGGAAGAGAGAATTTATTAAGATTGCCTATAGTGAGTTTGGCAGTATGTACCCACCCCACAATGGAGGTGGCGCACAACCTCCACCGCCACACCGTGGATGGTGGATACACCCTGGTTAAAATATTCTCACCTGCTGGTAAAAGGGAGGATGGTGAGGTGGGAGTGAAGCAGCAGCTTCTCAGGCAGGGCCGCAAACCCGTAGATTCCTGCCAGGACCAGGGCGTCCTGGATAATATGGTCAACTGAGTTGTAATCTGGGGGGACTTTTTTCCCGTTGAGAGCAAGTCGGGCCTTGTCAATCCCCATAAGGACCCCGTCCAGGTCCTCCACACTGCGCTCATTCCAAAGTAAAACAGGAACCCCAGGTAAACCACCAAGTGAAGCCTTTGCCCAGCAAAGGCTTCTGTAAACTCACACAGCTTATTGTATACTACACTTATTTTTTTCTCCTGTTTTGTTTTGCTGAAGGTAAGATCCATAGCTTCTGGAACCCCCGTTGTGTTGGCACTCCAGGCCAGCCCAAAGTCCGCCAGGAGGATTTTAGTCTTCTTCACGGCTGTTGCATCTGCAACAGCCAGTTTTTCTACCGCGCGCCCAAAGTTCTCCAGCAAGTAGGACAGGGTGTGCTCCACCGGGAAGCAGAAGCAAGCAGCCGCATGGGCCCGGCCCATCTCCGGTATATTCTTGAATGGGAGCGTTGCCAGGACATCCCAAACAATCTCAATGGAGTTTACACAGTAAACTTCACTGAGGTTAACCGGGTCCAGGCGGACCAGTTGAGCATCCTTGCAGGCAGTAACTGCTCACTCAAATGCCCCCTCTTCATACGTTAGCCCAGCCAATGCCTCCCTGGACATTGGAAATGCACTGTGTATCCTATCTCTGAGCTCCTGCAAGACAGGGGGGACAGGAAAAGCTGCTTTACCCTGTGAGTGGCAAAATTTGAGTAGAACATGGGGGAACAAAAGGAACCAGGACCTGGCAGAGTTTGCCATCAACTTCTTCTAAAAAAAAGGTAAGTATTTATGAATTTTTATTAAATTTATTTTCTTAGGTACCTTCTTGGGTTTCTTCTTTGCCGGCGGCTTCAGCAGGCTTTGCCATTCTTGGCGCAAGCAGCTGTGCAGGCGTCTCAGTGTCCTCCTTGCAGGCCCTCTTGGTGGGTTTGAAATGTGCGTACATCTCAGGGTCATCCGTCCAGACAGACGGCGCAGAGAGTGCAAAGGACTTGAACTGGAGCCCCTCAACCACTGTTTTTTGTATATTAAGTAGGTGCTCTATTGTCTTTTCAGGTGTGTCTGGTATTTTGGCCATGAGTGACTTGGCGGACACCTTTTTGATTTTGTCCCCTTCAAGGACGGCAGACTTCACCTTTTCCTTGACCTTGCGGTCAATTTCTTTGATTTTGGCAATTGCCAAGTCAAGGTCTCTTAGAAGTTTTTCCAATTTGCTCATTGATTTTTTACTAACCTTTTCATATGTTTTTATAGCTCTTGCCCCAATAAATTCTGTATTATTTGATACAATTGCCTCTTTGTTTATTCCTTTTTATTTTCCCATCTACTATATTATCCCATCTTTTTAATTATTTTGTATATGTTTTACATACATCTAAATATGTGTTGTTTGCTTTGTGTGGCATTGTTTCCCTGGTTACCATATTATTTTTGGCGCTTGACACAGCCCCTTGTGAAAATATTAACAACAATTTGGTGATCAGCTAAATTTGAATTAGAAAATTATAGTGTTAACTGTTTTTAGATAAAGTTGTTACTGATCCAAATCCAAAACCTTAATGATAAACTTTAAGCCAATCAGGAGCCAAGTGATAAAGTGATTGTTGTGACATAAAGGGTCATTCAATAATTCTTTGATGCATGTGCGCTAATTAATATGATTTTCTGGATGTTTTGCCATTGTACACCATTGCTGCTGTGGCAAGTTGTTGATGGACTAGTGTTAACTCAGCGGCTGATTGGGCACTAGTCCATCAACAACTTGCCACAGTGGCAATGGCGTACAATGGTAAAACATCCAGCCAATCATATTAATTAGCGCACATGCATCAAAGAATTATTGAATGACCCTTTATGTCACAACAATCACTTTATCACTTGGCTCCTGATTGGCTTAAATTTTATCATTAAGGTTTTGAATTTGGATCAGTAACAACTTTATCTAAAAACAGTTAACACTATAATTTTCTAATTCAAATTTAGCTGATCACCAAATTGTTGTTAATGTTTTCACAAGGGGCTGTGGTTTGGTGCTAAAAATAACTGTGTTCAGGATCTAGATACACACCATAGTAAATATATGATTTTATAGAAATAAGCTGAACATAAAGAATAAAACCAACTACTAACAAAGAGCACATGAACAATTGAAATTCAAAAAAAAGATAATATAAATATAAAATGTTTGGCGACAGAGGGTTTATTGAGGCGGGGGGTGATGCCTAGGAGGCAGAATAACACAGGAAGGAAGACGTAGAGGCGGTGCTGGCCTGGGGGGTCTGGGATTGGGTGGGTTGGGCTTGCGGGTTAGGGGTGTTGGTGGTGGGGGTGGAGGCATGAGGATTTCACGTGATGGCTGCCATATACAGCTTGTTGTACTCCTCATTGGTCATTGGATGGATGGGCTGATAAGTGGTAGTTGCCTTAGGTGGAAGGCACTTATCCTTACGTGATTGGCTGCCCATGTTCACATGGAAAACCATTTGTGCAAACAAGTCAGCCACCATTTGTCAACCAAAGAGAAAATTGTGATCAAGGACCCCAAGATAGAGGTCGTTGAAAGCCTGAGGGCGGCACTCCTGTAGTGTGGACCCCATGTTAAAGAAGACCATATCTCCCAGATGGACGTTGGCATGGCTGGCAGGGTAGACTGAGGCCTGGTGCCCGCGTCCCTGGATGGCCTCAAGGGCAGTGGAGCTTCCCTCCATCTGGTGGCTCAAAAAAACCCTGTATTTGGAATTTGAGCCATCCCAGGAGTTGAGCAATCCACCGAGGATGTGGCCGTAAGAGTACCCATTGACAAAATCAGGGTTTGTCTGATAATAGAGAAAACCCTTGACCGACACAGCCAGAAATGCACCAATAAACGTCCCCTTCTTGACCTTCTTCCTTCCTTTTTGAGTGGCGGCTCTTCCTTGCTCACCAAAGTCATCAAAAGCTAACAATAGCTTGTAGTAGGAGATGAAATTGACATCATCTGACAGACTAGTCAAGCAACAGACCAGGGTGGATTCAATGGCGGGATTTTATGGGGAATCCTCAGCGCCATCCCATTGGTTGCCAGCAAAATTGGTAAGAACCTGTACAGAAGCCACCTTCCCGTACATCCAGAGCTGCACCATGCGCTCAGACACCCAAATGCCATGGTGAGCAAGTTGCTTCTGGACCTGGGTCAAGGGAAGCTTGGGGTCCCACTGGAGGAGGTCAAGCATTATTGGGTATGCCTCAGTTATCTGGGACTCTTGAGCCTTCTTGGGCTTCTTGGCTGCCCCAATCCAATTACCCCTGGTCATCATGCTGTTGAATTCCCGCATGACAGTAGCTCAAGTAAATTGCAATTGGTCAGCAATCTGATCCCAGGACAGACCCTGCAGGTTGAGTGCCACAATTTCCTGAAGAATTTGAGTGGTGATGATTTGTCGCTTGGGGCGCTGGGCGGGGGAGCTGAAGCCTGATTAGCTGAGGGAGGGGCAGGTTGGGCAATGGCAAGAAGTTGTTACAAATTGAGGTTGCCATCCTGATTGGTTGGTTGATGGGCAGCTTGTGAAGGGGTGGGTGTGGGAGCGGGGGCAGCACTAGACGCAAAGTGACTCTCAAACAAGTCAAAGCCATATGGGTCGGGGGACAGTAACAGGTCAGCTTCCTTGTTACCCGCCTCAAAGGCTTGGGTATAAACGGGTGCCTCCATGTTCTGAGCCTCGCCTCCATTGAAGCTGGCTTGACTGCTGCTGGCTTGGCTGCTGGCGCAGTCGAAGATGTTGCTATTGAAAACTATTGTAAAAAGTTTAGGATAAAATCACTAAAAGTAGAAATTTTAAAATTTAATGAATTATTTTTATTGCAATCTCAAGTCTATATTCAGAAGGTTCTCAAAACCATTCCATACAAATCTGGAGCCATGAAAATGGATAAAATGCCTCTGTTCCTAAATTGGATAGCTGTTGATTGGCTGTTATACTGTTATTTTTCTATTTTAGGCTGCTCATACTACACATCTTGTGTGAGTTTATTTTGTTTTGTGTTTGTGTAATCTTGCTTCTAGATTACTCAGATTTTGTTTCATTTTGGTCCTTCTGTTGGTGTCTCATATGAATCCTGATTGGATTATAATATACTCCAGAATAGCATCCATCCATTTCACTTGTTACGTCAGTTCATTTTGTTTGTGGGTTGAACTACACCACTTGATGTTTGATATAATTTCGTATAATGAGCAAGTGAAATTTCATTTATTAACTGACAATATTTAAATTATTTGAATCCTGAATCTTGCGCAACTTGGATTTTGTTTAAATCTGAGTTCATTTTGCTTGTTGCCATAGCTTTTAAAACTACTGTAATAAGACCAACATATTTATATGGAGAGCTTAAATAAAATTTTTAATCAATTGTCCATATTGTTGCAACTCAACCAATGAGGATTTAGTATTTGGATTGGGGAAGACAACAGTCTAATAGAAAGGACAGGAATAATAAGAATAAGTGTTGTTTATTGTAGAATATTGTGATTGATATACTATATGGGTAAAGCCATACAGCCACAAGGGGGTGGCATGGTGGCTTGTTCCATGTAGGGATTAGAGCTGAGAAAAGACTTGTGCAGGGATCAGCAGGTTGAATTGATAGTGCTCCTAATTAGGGGAAAGTGCCTGCAATTTGATATTGCCCTCAGATTGGCTCATGTCGTTAGATAGTCAAGGGGCAACTCATTGAGCGCCCCCTGTGTACCATAAGATACATGTCAGGCAAGTCTGGAGACTCGGTTGCAACACCCCCCTTGCCCCCTGCTCATCTTCAGATACCATGATTGGAGTCTGCAGAAGTCTTGGGAAGGTCCGCACAAACAACCTTTGTGTGGGGATGGCGCAGCAGGGGCACAAGTAATTGTGGCAGAGCGTCTTGGTGTTTCCTTGGGCATCTTCAAGCTGATAGGTGTGGTTGTCATAGACTGCGGCTATCTTGAAGGGTCCCAAGTAGTTGGGTTCTAATTTGGCTAAATTGGGGTTGAGGGCGTAAATGGGGTCACCTACAGCGTATCTGGCCTTGAGGTGTCTTGTCCCTCCCTCAATTTGCTTGTGCTCAACGTCTTGGGCGTTGGCGCGCTGCTGGCTCTGGGAAGGAGTAGGCATTAAGGGGGGTTTTGCAGGAACCATGGATTGTAAGTTCACTTTTTCTACTCCTGCCAAACCATTGGGTGTCCCAAAGGCCAAGGCGCTGGGGCTGAACCCGGTACCTCTGTTGATTCTTGCTCGTAAAATAAGCAGAGCAATGTGCAAGTGTTCAGTCCAGGCGGTATTAGAGTGCTCCTGTGAGAGCTTGGTAATCAGTTGGACCAGGGAGCCATTTAACTGTTCTACGCCTCCATTGGCTTGCAAATGATAAGGGGTAGTAACTATCTGTTGGAGGGCATTCTTGGCGCAGTATGCCTTCATGACTTGTCCAACAAGTTTGGGGCCACCATCTGTGATGAGATGCTTGGGCCGCCCAAAGCAGACCACAATTTCCTTGCCAATGAAGTGGGTGATGATGGTGGCGGTGTGGTTAGTTGTTGCCCAGGCCACTGGCCAACCAGTGAAGTAGTCAATGGCAGTTATGATGTACTTCTTTCCCAATCTGTCTTTGGGGAGGGGCCCAACCACATCAAGGGCCCACTGTTCAAAGGGTTCCATGGCCTTGATGGGCAAGGCCAACTTGGGAGGTGCAGGTTTGGATGTATTCTTTTTGCATAACACACATGTTTCAAGGAGGTCCAAGATATCTTGGTGCATACACAGCCATCAAACCTTTTGTTTCATGATCTTGAAGAGGTTGCATCCTCTGATGTGACCCAAGGTGCGGTGGTAATGCAGCATTGTGTTGCACCATTGTGTGGTGGGAATGTAAGGCGTCTTCTCACCTATCTCTGCCCAGCGGCAGACTTTATCAGAATTGTTGGTGAACTGACTTTCATTGTCCTTCAGATTGGAGATGGTTACTGAGTTAAGTCTGTTGTAACAAGTTGTCTCAGGACATAGATAAAGCATTGGTCAGTCAGGATCTAAGCCATCATCCCCAATGATGGACACTACTTAGAGTTGTGAGAGGGTGTGTGACAAATCCAGGAAATTCATGCGTGCTTCTTCATTATCCCGGTCTGACTCTTTTACGGTTTGACGGGGAATCCTTTATGTAATCTTTGATGAGCTTGGATTCCAGGCAAGCAATCTTGGCGTTAAACTTGTTGCCATCTGGTGATCACTTCCACGTTTTTTGCTTCCCATAGTCTTAGCTACAGACCATCTCTTTCATTCCATGGTAGTCTTATTTCAGTTAAAAGCCAAAAACACAAAGCATAAAAAGATTGAGGGGAAAGCAACCATTGTCACAATAAGCATCATTTTTTATTAATTATTATCCTGTTTCCATTATATACCAATTGGGGTACATTCAGCTGAAAACCACTCCAGTTCTGGAATCACACCTGGATTCCTATCACATGGTTTATGAAACAATGGCGTCATCCAATACAGATCTTAACCAAAAAGATCTTCACACTCTTAACCTATAAGAATGTGCCCTAATACATTCCAGAATAGCCTGATTCTTTCCGTGGAAATGTATTGCTTTGGCTTGAAGCATTACAGACTTCCTGCGCCAAAACCCTGTGGAATATATGTATTCCTGATCCAAGCTATCCTTGTTCCAACTGGGAACCAGCTGATAAATTCTGAATGTATAGACACCATTGTCTATATTTAGTCATTTTTGCATTTAATGGTTTTTGCCTTAAAACTCATTAAAATACTTTAAAACTCAAACCAGGCGCCACTGTGGTGCCCAGGAACTTTCCTAAGCGGCGCCCCAGAGCCTGAAACATTCACTGGGTGGCACTTTACAAATCAATTAGGCAGCGGGGTGGCGCTTTTAACATAATTAATTTTCCAAAACAGCGCTTTTAAACCAAAATTTGGGGGTTTACTTTTGGCTAACCTTAACCAAACTTCTTGAAACAGTCAAGGCAATTAAACAATATAATTAAATCCTCATTTATTATATTCTCAGCATATATTAATTAACCTTCCCAGTTAATAAATTGTGTTTGAGACACCTAGTCTCATAATCTGAATTGTTCAGATTATTTATTTTGGCCCTCAATTAGGACAGCCTAATTGATTCCTGGGTATCAATTAACCTCCACAGTTAATTAGACAGTTTGAGACACCTAGTCTCATAATCCAAATTGTTCAGATTATTCATTTCAGCCCTCAATTAGTACAGCCTAATTGATTCCTGGGTATCATTACTACACTGGAAAATCTCTCCAAGGCCAATCCTATTGTTTTGAATTTCAACCTATGAAATTCATCACAATTTAACCTCTTTGTGAAACCACAACCCAATGTGAATGTAGTATGGTCACAGATACACACCTGACCAACATCAGTGGGAGGTGGCATACTGGTGATTGCCTTGATTTTGTCAGGGTTGGGATTTATCCCTTGAGCAGAGATGATGTGCCAAGTAACAGCAGCTCTAACTTAAGGAAATTGCATTTGGGGGGTTTAGCTTTTAGCTTGGTTTTCTGAAGGGCGTTAAGGACAGCACAGAGGTATTGGAGGTGCGTGGTCTGATCTTGACTGAAGACAATATTGTCGTCAAGGTACACAACTACAAATTTCCCAATCAATTTCTCAAATGCTTTGTTCATCAACATGGCAAAGGTGGAAGGAGTGTTGGTCATTCCAAAGTTCATGACCTGACACTCAAACAACTTGTAGTGTGTGCAGAAGGCAGTTTTTGCCTCATCCCCTGGCGCAATGCAGACCTGATTGTACCCTGCAGTGAGATCAATCTTACTAAAGACCTTCACACCTGTGAGTGTGTCAAACATGTGAGAATTGGGTAGCAGGTTAAGAGGAAATAAAACCAACCTCTCAACCACAATAAAAATTGCAGTTTCAGCAACAACCAAAAGGTCATTGCCAACAATCCCAGGGAGTCCAAATGGGGGAAGGAATCAACTGAACACCAAAAGCACCAGAAAAAACCAAATGGTCATATTAGACTAACAAATTTTGAGCTTTATTAGAGTAGAGAATGATGAAGCAAGGTCTTTTACAACTCTTGCATTCATTTAAGAGATGGGATAGAATTGGGGTGGTAGATTGAATGTCACAAACTAATTGACCAATGATATGAGTGGATAAAAATGCATTTATTGAGGCAGAAATATATTGATAAATTTTGAATGGACATAGTCAAAAGGAATATCAAACCAACTAACATCAGGAATATGCTTTGGATGCAATTAACACTGCTCCTGGCTGCTCTTGCACATGATATTTAACCAGAGGTGTCTCTTGGGTGGGTTAGGTGGGGGCATCCTCAGAATAATTCCAAAATATTAAATTCATGGCCTTTCATGGGCTTTTTCAGTAACCTTTAGATAAATATTCAAAAACAATTTGATAGAAATCCCCAAGAATTTGGAAGGAATTGAAGTGGAGGCCTAAGGGGGAGATGTAACTTTACAAAACAGGTCTGTTGTGAATACCGCCATTCACCATGTTTCAATTTTGCCTTTGATGGGTTATTTTGAGGATGAATTCCTCTCTTTTGCTTTTGCCCTTCAAAATGAGGCTGGCTCCAGATTGGGAAATTCAATTGTTTGGTTTCCTGATTCTGCGCAACTCACTTGCCCCACTCATGCTTGTGGCAAGTGATCCTACCATCCATGTACTGTTTTATGATAAAGCTACACAGTATATATTCCCAATCTTTATACCCAATAAAATTTAAGCTCTATTCACATTTTTGTCATTGTGTCTCAACGTACTTTGGCGCCTCTCTAGCCACATCTAGCATATATTATTCAATCAGGGCCACAAGGTAATCATATAGTCTTCCCTGCCATTCTAACCAAGACTTAGTACAAATCTAATACTAAGGTTAGGATTTTCCATTATGAATATGTGCCACACCTCAGATCACAACAAAAATGGTGCTCACTACAGGGGCTGTAAGCCCCTTGGTTATCCCATTTGCAACAACGTTTTCAGGACCTTTGCCTCCTCTCATACAAGAGCCGACTTTGCCTGAAATTACCAGTCCTCCTATTAAGGAATACATCACAGACTCACCTATTTTCCCTAATGTGCTAAACCTCAGGAGTTGTCCCCGCCTAGTGGCCTACCCTCTGGGTACCCCTGACTTGGTTCAAGTCATGGCAGTAGCCCTTGGGATAGCCTGTGATGGAGCCATCCCTTGCCTCCAGCTTCAGTTCAGCTGAGCAGAATACTACAAATTGATTGTAGCTCTACACTTTTTCACAGCATCTCCTCTCAGCGGCTGACTCTTCTGAACACTTATTGTCATCCTTTGTACAACCCGCCTTAGCCCATCATCAAATGGTGTTAGGGCTCCACATTCATGAGATTTTATCTCTACAAGCCGCTGTCACTCATTACTGGGATCAGTTTGCAGCCTACCAGCAGTGGATCCACTCCCTGTTTTCCTTAGTATCAGACAATCAGTGCAACTCTGTCACCTCCCAATCCTGTTTGATCACTTCCATTGAAAGAATGCGCCAATTCATCCCCAAGTATGTCAGAGAGCGTCTGCATGAGTTTCACCAGTTGGAACAGCCTTGGCGCACCCAAGTAGATTCCACTCTAAACACCTATCTCACCAATTTTGAACAAATTGTGCAGCAACTCAACAAGCTCAGTGCTTACTCCTTCTACCAATTACAGCAAGTAGCAGTCCATGCTGCAAAGGACCTCCACAAACTTGGTAAGTAATTCAATCAAAAAAGGGCTTCTACTGCTGCTACCATTGCCAAACTCCAGACTCAAGCAAATGAACTGTCTACCTCCAAATCAGATGCCCTGCCTTCTCCTTCATATGATGAGTTAGCAGATAGTGAACAGAGGCCCTGGGATGTCATTTGAGAGTTGAGAGCGTCCACCTGCTGTCAGGATCATCCTACCAAAGCCCCTTGGCCTGATCCTCAAGTGTTTGCTCTGACAACTCAAGTTGCTGACTTACAACAAGAAATCATGTAAGGGATTCCATCCCTAACAAAAATTGGAAACCAGACTTAAATTGTTTTAAAGTAATTGAGAAACCAGAAGTTGCATTTTTAAATGCTAAATCAGAAGCCAAGTTCAAAACCAAATCCATTAATGTAATCAATTCAAAAACACTTTTAAAATTGATAAAAGAATGTGTTAAAATCAATTCCAAATGCAAAAACAAAAGCAAGCAAAAAACCAAGAACAAAAAATATATCCTATTTCAAAATTGAAAATTAAGGATCCAAACAACAATAACAACAATGATAACAATTCAACATTTAAATTTTGCTCCAATAATTATATTACAGCCAATCAATCAGAAAATAAATGCAAAAATTGTCCAAACCAGAGATTCAGGGACCCAGGAAGCCAACCAAACCCAGTGAACCACCCAAGCCAAAGAAATACTTCTCATCCAGCCCCAGATACCATCCCCAACCATAGTAAGGTACAATAATGTAATACAATATCCTAACCTGCCTCTTCTTGCATTTCAGGCTGCAGCCTGCTGCAGTCCTGCAAGGCAATACTTCTCAAATCACTCTTGCAGATCCACCTGGTAACCACAATGTTCCTTTCCTCACTTGAATTCAGTATTTAAACTGACAAATTCTTCCCTTTCAAATTGATCCAACAATTTCTTCTATTCCTATCAATCAATAAATCTATATTTTCAATTCTAAACACTTGATTAGTAGATTCTAAAGGTTCCCCCCCAACAGAATGAAGTTTATCTTCCTAGTATGGACTTTTTTTATGTTAATCAGTTATGGGTAAGCAAATGTTAACTTCAAACCCCCTGAACCAACTCCTACTGGCAAATCAGAAGACTCAATTTAGTATCATTTTAGTCCACGTCAACAACATGCCCCTTACGTTGAAACAGCTCAATTCCCACCTATCATCCACCCCAAGGCCCCCTGGTTGGTCTTGGGGTACACCAGTGTCTATTATCTCCTCAACCACTTCACTCCCTTCTTGGGAAGATTCCGCCTATTTGGTCACCTTCTACACATGTTAGTGATGGGGATTCCAGTAGGTTCCACTCTGGTCAAATTCAACTTGGGAGCTCTACTTCATTCAATTGGAGAAAGACTTCCCAATGAGTGAATCCCTGACAGGTTGCTACCTTGCGTGAGATGATGGCGTCTGCTGTTAGTCCAACTGGGGTTACTGATGAAGATGGCTGTTGCCCTGGCTTTTCAGGAGCTCCCCACATTCACTAAGCTAGAGAGTTGATAGCTCTAGCTAATGAGGTGGACCATTTGAAACAAGACCATTATGAACTTGATAAGGACGTGCAAGAAATGAGTGAGTTAATTGATTCTGTGAATGACAGGTTTGCCCCTTGCCTTTTATTAGGTCCGTCTCTCACATCCCAACTGGCTGAACTGTCCTTGGTAGCAACTTCAAAGGGCCAGTGCCTAGATGTTACTGAGCAGCAGACCATCCTAGCTACTAATAAATGCACCCACACTGCTGAAACCTTGACTACCCTTGAGGAAAGTGTTCACCAGCTGTGGGCCAGACAGCCCCTCTCCAAATCTGAAGCAGAATTCTCCACGCACATAAATGTACTCAATAGCAACAATAGTTGCCCAACTCCAGAAGCACATTTCAAGCCTATCTTTAAGCAAGTCTTTGACCCCAAAACCTCAACCATTGCAGATTTCTTAACCATCTATGAAACTGCTATGAGAAGAGCCTCAAATGAGGTCAAGAAAGAACACATTCTAACCTGTCCGCACCCAACTTGTCAAGAGGTAGTAGTGCCAGAGCTGCCCATCATTGAGACCTGGGAAGATATGAAGCAACTTCTGATTGACAAATTTGGTGGGGAAATTAGTTTAGAAGTGAAGAAAGACGCCTTCATGCACATTGATTTCAAGCCAAAGGAGACTCTAGCTGAATGTCAGATAGATTCTACATGAAAGGACAACAACTGATCACAAGCTGCCAGTTGACCGCACATGAAGCATACATGGCTTGCGCTCAAGCCCTCAAGGTTAACCAACTCCTGTGTCTTCACTTCAAGGCTCATAAAGCCATGGTTTCTTCCATGAATATCATAAATACACTGTTGCAGGATATGCACCTTACCCATTATGGGGAAGTTGTGCAGGAGAATCATGCCGCCTCTACCTCTGGTTTGTCTTCACGTGGACAGCGCATCCTCACCATGAACTCGCAGAATCCTCCTCAACGCCAGGGATGCCATAACTGTGGCCAGATAGGTCATCATTCCCAAGTCTGCACCAATCCTCAAGTTGAAGGAGCTGATCTGCAAGAGCAGGCGGGAAAAGAACAGTCAACCTAGAGGCAGAGACGCTCTTGGTTGACAATTCTTCCCAGTCTCCTTCACTTCCCCCTCTATTGCTGACTCTTAGCCTGCTGACACTGAGGCTCCTCCCATTCTGATGCTATTTCACAACATCTCTGATGACTCTGACATGGTTGATTCTGATATGGAAGATCCCAATGCCTATGAGTATTCTGTCCTGGCTGTCCATGAAACTATTGCAGTCCCTTATAAGCTACGTTCTTGGAAAGCTATAACAACTGCCAAGCCTCTGCCTGAAGCCAAAAAGGTTGTCTCTCGCCCTTACCTCACTCAAGCCAAGAGGTCTTCTGTGCTTGTCAAATCTTCCAAAGAAGCTGCTGAGGTTGCTGAACCTGTGTTAAAAAATGTCTCAGTCTTGCTCCCTCTCCAAACGGTCTATAAGGAGTTCCTGGGCCTAAGATGCATGATTGAAAAGTGGGACAAAGAACTAGCAGAAGCCCAAAATATTCTTGATGTCCTCCCTCCCTTTGGTTGTACTACCACTTGTGTGGAAATATCCATCCAAAAGGTGAAAATTAAGGCTGTCTTAGACACGGGATCTCCTGTTAATATTGTCTCCTTGAAGCTGTCAAGAAGCTCAAACTTGCACCCAATCTTAACTATCATCAGTCATATGGCACAGCTGGGCTATCCATGACTTGCGCCATAGGAGCTTATCCTGCTTTTCCCATGTGGTTTGGCAAACTACTCTTGGCCACACCTGCTGTTGTCTTGGAGAATGAGAGCTACAACCTCCTAGTTGGTACTCAATTCCTTAGGGAATACAATGGGGTCATCAACTTAAAGGACAGCTACCTCTCTATCTTAGGATACAAGGTCCCTTTGATCTTTGAAGAGCCAGTTAAAGTTCCCGGGAAACGCCTCAAGACATGTGCCTTGGAATATCCCACTGGTGATTTCACTCTAAAATACTGTACCCATTCCTCCAAATTAAGTGCCCTCTTATGGCTTGTCCTGCGTCTGAAGGGATTCCTCTCTTAACCACTTCTGCTGTGACTATTTCCCCTGGGTCTCAGGCTATCCTAGACTCCCAAATATTGCATGAGCTGCCCAAGCATACATTCCTAGAGTTGTACTCTCCTCCCTCACTAGGACGCAACAAACCCTATCTCTGTCCAGGAATCTTGGATGTCTCTCATAAAGACCCTGTTCAATTGCTGGTTTCCAACTTAACTGCTCTCCACATACATGAGTCTAGAGAGCAGGTTGTTGGCTATGGCAAGTTGTTGAATGCTCCTGACGTCCTATCACTACATCCCTTTGGTATGTTCCAGGACTTTAACTTATCTGAGGACATACCTAAAGTCCTATCCTTGTTCACTGCTCAAGACTTCCTGCAGTTGCCTCTGGTTCAACAGAAAGAGGTGCTTGACCTACTGGATCAGTTTTTGGATATCTTTGCTAAGAATAGCACTGATTATGGTCTAGCCAAAGGCTTCATTCACCAGAATGAAACTGGTGATGCTCCCCCTTTTGCGCTAAACCTTATTGCCACAGCCGTGTAGAGGATGCTAAGGTGTCTAAAGAGCTCAAACAACTTCTAGACGCTGGAATGCTTGCCCCTTCCCAAAGTCCATGAGCCTCCCCCTTGCTCATACTGAAAAAGAAGGATGGAGGTCATTGTATTGTGATGGACTACCAACACTTGAATTCCTTAACCAAAAAGGATTCCTACCCCTTACCATGTATTGATGATGCTCTCCTCTGCCTTGGGGGCTCCAAGTTCTTCTCTGCCATGGACCTAGCCTCTGGGTACTGGCAAGTTGATCTCTCCCCCAAGGATAGAGATAAGGCTGCCCTCATCACTTCTGAGGGGTTGTTTGAGCCTACACAAATGCCACAAGGGCTCTGTAACGCTCCAGCTACTTTCCAGAAAGCCATGGACTCCATTCTCTGTGATTTGAAGCTCTCATGTATCCTAGTGTACTTAGATGATATAACTGTCTTTAATGTTACCTTTACCAACCACCTGGACCATCTCAAGGAAGTGTTCATAAAGATTTGAGAAGCTGGTATCAATTTAAAACCATCTAAGTGCGCATTATTCAAGGAATGCCTTGAATTCTTGGGACATGAGGTGACTCAGATAGGAATTTCCCCCATGAATTTGAAAGTTGAGGCCATTGACAAAATGCTTCCGCCCACCAACCTGCAAGAGGTTCAAGTCTTTCTGGGCATGATGGGATATAACAGACAACTCATCCCTGATTTTGCTGACACTAGCAAACCTTTGGTCCAGCTGCTGTGTAATGTCCATTTCAAATGGACCGTAAGCCATCAAAAAGCCTTTGAGACTCTCAAAAAAAAGCTCAAAGATGCTCCCATCCTAGTATATCCTGATTACAATAAAGAATTATCCTATATATTGATGCTAGTGACCTTGCTATTGGGGCTATCTTGGCTCAACTTGACAATGAAGGTATGGACCACCCTGTAGCCTATACTTCCTGTGTGCTAAATAAGCATGAAAAGAATTATAGTGTAACAGAGAAAGAGTGCCTTGCTGTGCTGTGTGCCGTCAAGCAGTTCCGCCATTATGTGTATGGCGCCCATTTCACTGTGATTACTGACCACGCTTTGCTCAAATGACTACAACAGCTTAATGAACCAGAATGATGACTAGCTCAATGGGCTCTCCGCCTGCAAGGGTACAACTTCACTGTGGTGCATTGCCCTGGGATTCAACATCAGAATGCTGATGATCTGTCCAGAATGCCCATCCTTGCTCTCCACCCTGCTGAGTCTGACAGGTTGTCAAACTAATTGGATATCCTTCTTCATGGGAGAAGGAGACAGAAGAAGTTTGAGTTGCCCTTTATAAATTATCCAAAGACACGCTTATTCAAGACAATCAGCTTTTCAAGAAAGTAAAAGACCACTAATTGCCTTATTTAAAGCCTAGTCTTTGCCTTTTGGTGATGCTCCAAGCTCATAAAGAGACAGGACATGGAGGCGTTGCCAAGACTTATGCCTGGCTCCAGAAGAACTACTTCTGGGAAAATCTTTGCCTGCTGATCCCAGATGTTATTGCTAGTTGCCATGATTGCCAATTCCAGCGACCACAAGCTGCCTCACATGAGTTCAAGCTAGTCTCCCCAACACGCCTTTCATACTGTCAGCATTGACGCTGTAGGACCTCTTCCTTGCTCCCACTCTGGTTGCCTCTTTATCCTAATTGTAGTTGATTATTTTAGCAAGTGGGTAAAAGCTCGCCCTTTTAAGGACATCACTGCCAAAACAAATGCCTACTTTCTGCTGCAAGATGTATTCTTTTGCCACAGTTGCCCTCAAGTTTTATTGTCTGACAATGGGACTAACTTCAACGCCAAGTTTATAACCTCTGCTGTTGAAGACTTGGGGTCTCACCAGTCTTTCTCTGCCCCCTATAATCCTTCCATCAATGGGGAAGTTGAGAGAGCAAATCCAACTCTGGTTTTATCATGAGGAAACTCACCTATTCTGACGCTGCCAACTGGGATCTATACTTACCTGCTGCTATCTTTGCCTATTGCCTTAGCAAACATTGTGTCACTGGGTAATCCCCTTTTGCTATGTTGTATGGTCGTGAAGATACCACTCTGTTGCTCTTGGGGCCCCCCCTATTCTCCTCTGATAAGGCCATGAACCCTGATGAGCATATCAAAGATCTAGTGACTGAATCATTGATATTCAGGCCTCTGCCTACACGTCCGCATATAAAACCAAGATGCTTGAGCTTTCTCCCAATAATGCTGGTCAATCTCCCCTGCCTGAGTTCAACATTGGAGACCACGTTCTTTACTATCAGCATAGAGTAGGAGGACGCGCTCATAAACTAGACTCATTGTGGATTGGGCCCTTGAAAGAGACCTTCAAACAAGGATCAGAGTATACTGTAAAACTCCTCTCTAGTGGTCAACCGTTTGCCTGTGTGCATGCCAAGTTCCTCTTCAAGTACCACCCCCTAAGACCAATCTAGAGGGGGCAATCTTGTGAATGCCGCCATTCATCATGTTTTGATTTTGCCTTCAATGGGTTATTTTGAGGACAAATCCCTCTCTTTTGCTTTTGCCCTTCAAAATGAGGCTGGCTCCGGATTGGGAAATTCAATTGTTTGGTTTCCTGATTCTGCGCAACTCACTTGCCCCACTCATGCTTGTGGCAAGTGATCCTACCGTCCATGTACTGTTTTGTGGTAAAACTACACAGTATATATTCCCAATCTTTATACCCAATAAAATTTAAGCTCTATTCACATTTTTGTCTTTGTGTCTCCATGTACTTTGGCGCCTCTCTAGCCACGTCTAGCAGATATTATTCAATAAGGGCCACAAGGTAATCCCATAACCTTCCCTGCCATTCTAACCAAGACTTAGTACAAATCAAATTCTAAGGTTAGGATTTCCAATTGTGACTCTGTGCCGCGCCTCAGACCACAACAAGGTTGTCAATCAATGGCAGGGGTACTTTTTTTAACCATCACCTCATTTAGGGTGCGGTAATCTGTGACCAGGCAAAGGGACCTGTCCTTCTTGGCTACAAAGAAGACAGTAGCCTAGTATGGCAAGAGCAAGGGGCTGATGAAGCCCTTATTGAGTGTGTCTATGAGGTGCTGGCGGAGGGTCTCATCTTCTTTTGGTGTTAAGCAATAGAGAGATGTGCTTTGGGAAGCAACCCTTGCAGTTGTACTGCATGCTGGATCTCCCAGGAAGGGGGTAGTTGATCCAGGGTTTCACTAAAAACATCCTTATACCCTTGAGGAGTGTGACAAGTGCTGGTGGAGACAGAGTGGTCAAGGGGAGGGCCACAGGTGGTTCTGTGCAGATAACTTTGACTGAGCATTGATTGAAGTCTATTTCCCCCTTGAAATCATATGAGCCTGTTTCTGTTATTCTGACAAACACGTTATTGTTAAGTAACTTGTTCATTTCAACAGGATAGAACTGAAAGTCCACCCCATTTCTATTGAGGGTAATAACAGAAGTATCACAGTCAATGTAGGGATAATTGTGACAAAGTCAGTCAAGGCCAGCAATTACATTGTGACTGAGCCCAGCCATGATTGACCCAGAGAGCTTAACCTGGATGTTCCCCATTCTCACAGAGAAGGGAGCTGTCTTGTGGGTAATTGTCACTCTGCGGGAGTCAGCTACTTGTACTGCCTTGAATCTGCTGGGTACACGGTCTAACTGTTGTGAATCTGAAAACGCTTGGTCCACCATAGTGTGGTCAGCCCCGGTTTCTACCAACAATTTGTGGATGTTCCCACAGAAACAGAAGGGATAGGCCAAGTGAAACTTTATTTGAAGAGTGGCTTGCTTGGAGTATGAGGCCATCACTGTGGAACTAAAATACATCAAGGGCTTCAACTTCATGCACATTGTAATTGCAGGTATTCTTTGCAAGGAGGGATTGAGAGTGCGGGTCAAGTGGGGTTGTAGAACCTCTTGTAGCTACAGCCCCCAGGCTTTTCCTGGGTCCTTGATTTGGGCTAGCTGGAGCTCCCCCTCACGGGGGCGTTTAGTTCCATTATCCTGCTGACAGGGCTGGTAGCGGCCTACTTGATTGTGGGCACTTCCAGGTGTTGCACAAGGTTGATGTGGAGCATCATTTTTTTGACAGAAACCCAATGAAGCCTGATTGTTGGCCTCTACAATGGCTTTATAGCAGTCATCAATGGAGGTGCAACAACCTACGGGTACCCACTTACAGATATGGGGCTTGAGCTCATTGACTGTTAGGGTGAAATGGTATGCAGAGTGATTCAAAGAAATACAATGAGGATATAATAAACAAATTGTGAGTTGCTTGACAAGCAGGAGACTAAATTGGGAGAACAGGTTCAACATCTTGGATCTAATGGCAGTGTAGCAGAAGATGGAGGTAGAAATTGTCAGTAAGAAAATGACTTGCAAAGGGAAATTAGAAAAAGAATCTGAGGGCATTGACATGTAAAGGGCGGGCCAGGTTGCTGCCATGGAATTGGCGGCAACCTTGACCACCACAAAGGCTAATCTTTCTAGGACAGGGGCAAACAGCCCCAAATACGCCATCATTTTGGGATAACTTTCTTTTATTTTTGAGGGGAATTAAGCTATCTAGAAACAAATTTATAGAGGGGAAATGTGAAAGTCTTAAGGGAGTTCAGGATGAGGCAGGAGGGGATTCTGTGGCTTCTAATTGGCTGGAGAGAATATTTTCAGCAGTTGATGGTCCTGTGTTGGAATTTGAGTCAATGACGTCATAATTTTAAAAAAAATTGACGACTAGCGGGTCAAGCTCTGCCATCCCCAAATAGCCTATAACACATAATTTTCTTGTCATAATTAATTTGGGGAAAAATAAGGCAGGTCCAGATTTTTGAGGGCTATTTGGGCAACCCCAGCTTTGACCCATTTTCTGTCAATGACGGCATTTAAGTTGTCTATTTCTTTATGGGGTTTGGCTGCACTTCTTTGCTGATTTTGGGTTTTATGAGGGCGTACTATCCCTTCCATTTGATTTTCTACCGTAAAATTGACTATCAGGGTCAGAAGCATAGTGTTCCTGTTGGTCACAGCTTCTGGGGTGGTGGCAAGCGCTTGCTGCCAGGTGGCAAGATATTCAGGAACAGACCCATTCTGTTTAATGGCAAGGAGGGGAGTTCCCACCACAATGGGTGAAAATGTTTCACTGTAGCGGGACTTTGCGGCATCCCGAACAACGCCCAGGTAATTCCTATTTCTTGTCTGGCCCAGTTGGTAAACCAGACTGCAGCAGGCCCCGTATGGTGGCCTGAAGCAGTGCCAACCCACATGGGCTCAGGTACTTGACATATACAGAGGCGGGTTTTGGTAGGGTGGAGCCAACTGACAATGTCAGCTCCTTTAACACCTCACAAAAAGGATTCAAGCTGGAGATTGAGCATGCACTGAGAAAGATCTAATTAGGGCAGGGTGACACTTGCATTGCGCTGCCCAAGGCAGAGTCAATTATACATGCTTTTAAGTACCAGTTGATCTTAATAGATGATG
Organism: Entomophthora muscae; assembly: GCA_014839935.2. Lineage (NCBI taxonomy): Eukaryota > Fungi > Entomophthoromycota > Entomophthoromycetes > Entomophthorales > Entomophthoraceae > Entomophthora > Entomophthora muscae. The sequence goes on along the minus strand of QTSX02004636.1, from coordinate 9,939 downwards.
TACCTGTTGGGGATTTCCCCCTCAGGGATTGGCAGGAAGGTTTCTTGATGGGGAGTAGTCATATGGCCCGTACTACATCCTTTAATGGGGGAATTTTTTTCTTTAGGTAGGTTGTGAACCTACTGCTGCTACTGCTGTTGCAACTGAACCAATGAGGATTCAGTATTTGGATTGGGGAAGACAACAGTTCAATAGAAAGGATAGGAATAATAAGAATAAGGTGTCATTTATTGTAGAATATTATGATTAATATACTATATGGGGAAAGCCACACAGCCACAAGGGGGTGGCATGGTGGCTTGTTCCATGTAGGGATTAGAGCCAAGGAATAACTCATGTGGGGATCAGTAGGTCAAATTGATAGTGCTCCTAATTAGGAGAATGTGCCCGCAATTTGATATTGCCCTCAGATTGGCTCATGTTTTTAGATACGTCAAGGGGCAACTCATTGAGCGCCCCCTGTGTATTGTAAGATACATTGGCAGGAAATTCTGGAGACTCAGTTGCAACAATATTGCTGCTAGCTCTTATTTTACATATCCTATAAGATATTGGTCTCCAGCCTAATATTGGGCTAGCATTTAATCTAGCCTTCCATCTAAGAATCTAGCAGGGGTTTAATCATCCAGTATTATGCTTATCTTGTTGTTTTTCCAGATAAATTTATTCTAAATCACCTCCTGCTAGCTTGCATCTCAAGCTTATTCTCCCAAAGTTCCTCGCCCACCTTAAACCTATTAGTCTAGACGCTCAAGCTATTTACTAGGAGCTGTTTGAAGATACTATCAAATTAGTCCATCCCCCTGATAGAAGTGGGTGCATCAGCTATAAAATTTTATCAAGTAAAAATTTACTAAATTCATTTTTCAGAATCTCTTTCTGTTTAGTGGCACTGCTATACATAGTACTCCTTCAGAAGCTCTAAACCTATCCTATGTCAGTTTGAGGTTCTGCTGCTACAGATACTAGCTTTGATTGTATGATCTCTGCTAATAGATATCCAGGAGTTGTTTACCTGCTGCCACCTCCTGTGTTGCAATCAAGTTTCCAGACTTGCCTGCCAACATATCTTACAATACACTGGGGGCGCTTGATGAGTTGCCCCTTGACGTGTCTAACAACATGAACTAATCTGATGGCAATGTCAAATTGCAGACACTTTCTCCTAATTAGGAGCGCTACCAATTTGACCTGCTGATCCCTGCACAAGTTATTCCTCAGCTCTGAACCTTACATGAAATATGCCATCATGCCACCCCCTTGTGGCCCGGTGGCTTTCCCATATATTATATTGATCAAAGTATTCTAAATAAACAACATCTTATTCTTATTATTTCTGTCCTTTCTATTTGAACTGCTGTATTCCCCAAGTCAAATACTGAATCCTCATTGGTTCAGTTGCAACAGTGGTAGCAGCAGTAGGTTCACAACCTACATAAAAGAAAAATCCCCCCAAGAAAGGATGTAGTATGGGCCATATGACTACTCCCCATCAAGAAACCTTCCTGCCAATCCCTGAGGGGGAAATCCCCAACAGTTACATCATCTATTAAGATCAACTGGTACTTAAAAGAATGTATAATTGACTCTGCCTTGGGCAGCGCAATGCAAGTGTCACCCTGCCCTAATTAGATCTTTCTCAGTGCATGCTCAATCACTAGCTTTAATCCTTTGTGGGAGGTGTCAAAGGAGCTGACATTGTCAGTTGGCTCCACTCTACCAAAACCCGCCTCTGTATATGTCAAGTACCTGAGCCCATGTTGGTTGGCACTGCTTCAGGCCACCATACAGGGCCTGCTTCAGTCTGGTTTACCAACTGGGCCAGACAAAAAATAGAAATTACCTGGGTGTTGTTCAGGGATGCCGCAAAGTCCCGCTACAGTGAAACATTTTCACCCATTGTGGTGGGAACTCCCCTCCTTGCCATTAAACAGAATGGGTCTGTTCCTGAATATCTTGCCACCTGGCAGCAAGCGCTTGCCACCGCCTCAGAAGCCATGACTGATGGTAATACCATGCTCCTTACCTTGATAGTTAATGGGCTTAAACCTTATATCTGCAAGTGGGCTCTTGTAGGTTGCTGCAACTCCATTAATGACTGCTACAAGGCCATTGTGGAGGCCAATAACCAGGCTTTGATGGGCTTCTGCAGATCCAATGACGCACCACTTCAACATTGTCCCGCACCTGGCAGTGCACACAATCAAGTAGGCCACCGCCAGCTTCACCAACAGGATAATGGGTTTAAGCGTCCCTGGAGGGAGAACTCCAGTTAGCACAGATAGAGGACCAGGGAAAAGCCTGCGGGTTATAGTTAAAGGAGGTTCTACAGCCCACTTGATCCTCACTCTCAATCCCTCCTTGCAAAGAACCCCTGCAATTACAATGTGCATGAAGTTGAAGCCCTTGGTGTATTTTAGTTCCACAGCAACGCCTCCATACTCCAAGAAAGCCACTCTTCAAATAAAGTAACTCACTAGACCTATCCCTTCCATTTCTGTGGGAACATCCACAAACTACTGTTAGATACTGGGGCCAATTACACTATGGTTGACCAGTCATTTGCCAACACTCAACAACTAGACCAAGTACCAAGCAGGTTCAAGGCAGTACAAGTGGCTGACTCCCATAGAGTAGCAATTACCCATGAGATGGTACCCTTCTCTGTGAGAATGGGGAACATCCAGGTTAAGCTTGCAGGACCAATAATGGCAGGGCTCAGCCAGGATGTCATTGCTGGCCTTGACTGTCTTTGTCACAACCGTCCCTACATTGACTGAGATACTTCTGTAATTACCCTCAATAGAAATGGGGTGAGTTTTCAGATATATCCTGTTGAAATGAACAAGTTACTTCACAATAACGTGTTTGTCAGAATAACAGAAACAGGCTCATATGATTTCAAGGGGGAAATAGACTTCAATCAATGCTCAGTCAAAGTTATCTGCACAGAACCACCTGTGGCCCTCCCCTTGACCACTCTGTCTCCACCAGCACTTGTCACACTCCTCAAGGAGTATAAGGATGTTTTTAGTGAAACCCTGGATCAACTACCCCCTTCCCGGGAGATCCAGCATGCAGTACAACTGCAAGGGTTGCTTCCCAAAGCACATCTCTCTATTGCTTAACACCAAAAGAAGATGAGACCCTCCGCCAGCACCTAATAGACACACTCAATAAGAGCTTCATCCGCCCCTTGCTCTTGCCATACTAGGCTACTGTCTTCTTTGTAGCCAAGAAGGACAGGTCCCTTTGCTGGTCACAAACTACTGCGCCTTAAATGAGGTGACTGTTAAGAATAAATACCCCCTGCTGTTGATTGACGACCTGTTGACACACTTGCAGGTGCAAAGTTCTTTAGCAAGATCAATCTTACTGCAGGGTACAACCAGGTCCTCATTGCACCAGGGGATGAGGCAAAACTGCCTTCTGTGCACGCTACGTGTTGTTTGAGTGCCAGGTCATGAATTTTTGAATGACCAACGCTCCTTCCATCTTTTCTATGTTAATGAACAAAGCATTTGATGAATTGATTGAGACGTGTGTTATTGTTTACCTTGACAACAGTATTGTTTCAGTCAAGATCAAACCACGCACCTCCAACACCTCCCTGCTGTCCTTGACACCCTTTGGAAAAACCAGTTGAAGGCTAAGACCTACAAATGAAAATTCCTCAAGTTATAGCTCTTGTTCCTTGGGCACACCATCTCTTCCCAGGGGATAAAGCCTAATCCTGCAAAAATAAAGGCAATCCAAGCATGCCACCTCCACCAATGTGGGCCAGGTGTGTACATTCTTGGGCATGGTTGCCTATGTGCGCAAAATCATCCCCAATTACAGAGAACTTATTGTACCTCTCATAGAGCTCTTAAATACCAAACAACGCTTCCAATGGACTCCTGCCAGGGATCAAGCCTTTGAGACGTTGAAGCAAAGATTTACAGATGTGCCTGTATTGCAATTCCCCAATCAGAACCACCAATACAAACTTGAGACTGATGCCTCTGACAGAGCCATAGGGGACATGTTACAGATAGAAACTGACAAGGGCATCTTCCTTCCTGTGGCATACAAATACAGGAAGCTCTCTGACTTGGAACAACATTACCCAATCCATGAAAAAGAGTTAGCAGCAAGTGTGCACTGCGTCAAGAAATGGCGCTGTTACCTGGAAGGGGTCACCTTTCCACCCTGCGTCCTGACAGATCACAAGTCACTCCAGTACTTCAACATGCAGTCCCACTTGACACACCACCAAGCAGTCTGGGTTGAGCGTCTATCCCCCTACCAGTTGCATATTGAATACAAGCCTGGGAAGGAGCTTGTCACAGAAGACACCCTCTCAAGGCTCTACATAGCGTCCATCACCAGGGACAATGGCTTGGACCCAGATTGGCCAATGCTTTACCTCTGTCCTAAGGCAACCCAATACAAAGGCCTTAATTTGGTAATCATCTCCAAGCTAAAGGACAACAAAAGTCAGTTCATCACCAATACTGGCAACGTCTGCCGCTGGGCAGAGACAGGTGAGAAGACGCCTTACATTCCCACCACACAATGGGGCAACACAATACTGCATTACCACCACACCTTGGGTCATATCAGAGGATGTATCCTCTTTGAAATCATGAAACAGATGGTTTTGTAGCCACAAATGCCCCAAGAAATCTTGGATCTCCTAAAAACATGTGTGTTGTGTGAAAAGAACACGTCTAAACCTGCACCCTCAAGTCTGTCCTGCCCATTAAGGCAATGGAACCCTTCAAGCAGTGGGCCCTCAACATTGTTGGACCTCTCCCCAAAGACAGACTTAGGAATAAGTACATCATCACAGCCATTGACTACTTCACCTGTTGGCCAGTAGTATGGGTAATCACTAATTACACTGCCATCACCATCACCCGCTTCATTAGAAGGAAATTGTGGCCCCCTTTGGGTGACCCAAACGCCTCATTACGGATGTTGGTCCCAAGATTGTTGGGCATGTCATAAGGTGTACTGCGCCAAGAATGCCCTTCAACAAATAGTCACAACTTCATACCATCTTCAAGCCAATGGACGTGTAGAGCTATTGAATGATTCACTGGTCCAATTGATTGCCAAGCTCTTGCAGGAACACCCTAATACCGTGTGGACTGAACATTTGCTCACCTCTCTACTCAGCTTATGAGCAAGGGTCAACAGGGGTACCAGGTTCAGCCCCAGCACCATGGCCTTTGGGACGCCCAATAGCTGGCAGTAGTAGAACAAGGAAAATTACAATCCACAGTTCCCGGGAACCCCCCCCTTGTTGACTACTCCTGTCCTGAGCTAGTGGCGCGCCAAAGCCCAAGATATTGAACACAAGCAAATTGATGGAGGGACAAAACACCTTGAGGCCAGATACGCCGTAGGTAATCCCGTCTATGCACCCAACCCCAATTCATCTAAGTTAGAACCCAACTACTTGGGACCCTTCAAGATAGCTGCAGTCTATGATAACCACACCTACCAACTTGAGGATGCCCAAGGAAACACCAAGAAGCTTCACCATTATTGCTTGCGCTCCTGATGTGCCATTCCCACACAAAGGTTGTTTGTGCAGACCTTCCCAGATCTTCTGCAGGCTCCAATCCTGGTGTCTGACAACAAGGAGGGGGGTGTTGCAACCAAGTTTCCTGACTTGCCTGCCAATGTATCTTACAATACACAGGGGCACTCAATGAGTTGTCCCATGATGTGACAAACAGTTTGGGTCAATATGATGACAATATCAAATTGCAGGCACATTCTCCTAATTAGGAGTGCTGCTAATTTGACACGCTAATTCCTTGCTTAATTTATTCCCAGCCCAAATCTTATGTTTAACCTGCTACTGTACCACCCCCAGAGAACTTGTGGCTTTTCAATATGGTATATTAATTACAATACTATTCAAAAAATGATATCTTATTACTGTTCTTGTCCTTTATATTTGGAATGTTGTCTTCCCCAATTTAAATAATTAACTATCATTGGTTCAGTTGCAAAAATTTTAGGGATCTTGTCCAGGGAGATGCTGATCTAAGGATGTTAGGATAATGGGGACTCACAACTATCCCCCAAATATTCTAGGTAACAGATTTACAGAAACTCAGGCTTCTGCTCATACTTCCATAACCCCTTCCACAAAAGCTTGTTGAAGCAGCTCTCAATTTATAGTCTTTGATGCAGAGATGATGCCCCTATAAGCACACCACAAGACCCTGGCCCTTGAGTTATTGGCATTTTCTTTCCATAGGCATTGTTGTGTTTGGCTCCTGGGACAACATCCAGGAGGACACGGCAGGAAATATTTATAACAAAAGATTTGAGGCTTGAAGCTAGTTGTGGGTTAGCCTTCAGGGAAACATTAAGGGCACATACCTTAATTTCCTAGAATACAAGAAAAGGAATTTCTTTTGGAAAAGAGGAAAGGAAAGGGCCTTAGGAATATTAAAGCCAACACAAATGTGGATAAACTTGCCTTTATTAAGAGAAATGATTCTACTTAAATAGTAGACAAGGGTTGATGATCACTCATTAAGTAGACAGAATGGAAAAGGGGATCCCTTTGGGTTGAAGTTATACCAAGATAAGTCAAGGGCTGGTATGGTATTCTGGAATGGGTGGACATTGATGTCAACCCATTTATGGAAGGCAAGGAATTTACAAAGTCAAAAGCAAACCCAACCAAATCTTTTCACATATCACTTTTCAAAGGCCATATCAAAATAGCATTAATTGTGCAATTTACAACAGGCATACATCCAGTTGTACTCCATAGCTTCTTTATTCAGCAGCTGAAGATGGACCCAAAAAGTGGATCCTATGTAGTAAATCTTGGTGCTCCAAAAATAGGATGATATGACCCAGAGCCAAATTTTTACTCCCCTGGCCAGCACTTTGCCCTGGGTGAACCCCTTAACCTCCAGAATAGTGCACCCCCACCTTTTACTGGATTCTTTGAAAACCTTGAGAGTATTTGAAAGGAAATTGTTGACCCATGGAAACCCTTACTTAGCCAAGAAGACTCATGGCTTGAATCAATTAATTTTCCCCCAAAGTTAGTATATACCCAGCTAATATTTAAGCCAAGGCTTCACAGAAAATATTTTTCACCCAGGGGGGTGCAACCAATTTCCCTTCAAACGGGCCTTATATAGGAGGGCAACTCTCTACCAAATACTCATTGAAAACATATAATGATTTCTCTCTAAAGCAAAGCTTTTTTAGGGTAAAATATGCTTCCCCTGTGTAACTCTGCTAAAACAGCCCAGTATCAGAAATGAGATGCCCCTTTTAAAAAACATGTTCCTCCTAAAATTAGCTGGGTCCTATAGGGGTGCACATGATTATTGCTGGTTTCTTTTTTCTGCCTTTCATTTCCCAGATAGATTCAAGGGGTATACTTCACCCTATTTCTTGATAATTAGGAGCATACAGTACTACTCAGGCAAAGAATTGAAAATCTTAATGACTTAAAATTATTTGAAAAATAACTTTGATGCCAATTTACCCTCTTAAAGGGGTAGGGAGATATCCCATCAATCAATGTTTCATGACCAACTTTCTGTCATTCTGACAGAAATATTTTTGGCTGGACCTGTTTTTATGGGATTACTTATTTTTAGTAGCTTAGTCCTTCACAGGTATAAATTAAGATTAAATCTAACTTACAACCTCCATCAGCATTTATAGCATGTGAATAGTGTCTGACCTTTTCAGCTTACTTTTTAGGATAAAAGATGGGAATCCAAAGCCTGAATGGGATTTAATACCAACTATTTCAACAAAACTATCTGACAACCCTGATAGATCTCACTTGCCATCAAATCCCCCCATTGACACCAATGAGAAATCCATTTCTCTTCATATTTATCTCTATGTTTGAAATATGTTTAAATTAGACACAGCAACAGGATTCATGTTTTCCATCAAGAAGAACTAACTTATGGGTTGCTTTCTTATTTTTATACAGTATTTTAAAAGCTATGGCAACAACTAAAAATACTTCAGATTTAAACAAAATGATTTATGATTGAAGTAAACCCCAAGTTGGGCAAGATTCAGTAATCAAATAATTTAAATATTTTGGTGAAAAGACAAAATTTCAAACAAGAAACAAAATTTTACTAACACATTATACAAAATTATAGCAAATATCAAGCAGTGTTGTTTAAACCACAAATAAAATAGACTGGCACATCAAGTGAAATAGATCAATGCTGTTCTGGAATATATTATAATCCAATCAGGATTCATATGAGACACCAACAGAAGGACCAAAATGAAACAAAATTGGAGCAATCTAGAAGCAAGATTCCACAAGCACAAAACAAAATGAACTCACACAAGATGTGTAGTATGAGCAGCCTAAAATAGAAAAATAACAGTTTAGCAGCCAATCAACAGAAATCTAATTTATGAACTGAGGCATTTTATTCATTTTCATAGCTCCTGATTTGTTTAAAAAGGTTTTGAGAACTTTTCAAATATGGACTTATGATTGAAATAAAAATAAATCATAATATTTTAAACTTTATACTTTTAGTGATTTTATCCTAGGTTTTTTTACAATGAGTTTTGAGAACAACAGCAACATTTTCAAAAACACCAGCAAACAAGCCAGCAGCAGCCAAGCCAGATTCAATAGAGGCAAGGTTCAGGGCGTGGAGACACCTGTTTATACCCAATCCTTTGATGCAGGTAACAAGGAAGCCAACCTGTACCTGATCACTGACCCCTATGGCTTTGACTTGTTCAGTAGTCACGCAGTGTCTAGCTCTGCCCCTGCTCCTGTACCCACCCCCCACACAAGCTGCCCACCAACCAACCAATCAGGATAGCAACCTTGATTTGGAACAACTTCCTGCCGCCAGCCAACCTGCCCCCCTACAGCCAATCAGGCTTCAGCTTCCCCAGCCCAGCGCTCCAAACGCAGAATAATTACTGCACAATTTCTCCAAGAAATTGTGGCACTGAACCTGCAGGATCTGTCCTGGGAACAGATTGCAACCCAATTTCAATTCACCTGAGCCACAATAATGCAAGAATTCAATAATTTAATGAATAAGAAAAACCTGATTGAGACAGCCAAGAATCCCAAGAAGGCCCCAGAGTCCCAGATAAACAAGGTATACCCAATAATGCTTGATTTCCTGCAGTGGGACCCCAAGCTTCTCCTGATCCAGGTCCAGAAACAACTTGTGCACCACAGCATTTGGGTTTCTGAGCGCATGGTACAGCTCTGGATTCATGAAAAAGTGGTGTCAGTCTGTGTGTTAACCAAGTTTGGCAGCAACCAATGGGATGGTAGCAAGGCTTCCCCATACAATCCCACCATTAAACCCAACCTGGTTTGATGCTTGACCAGTCTAACAGATGACATCATGTTAATCTCCTACTACATGTTATCAATTGCCTTTGATAAGTTTGATGAGCAAGGAAAAGCTGCCACCAAGAATGGAAGAAAGAAAGTCAAGTGGGGATTTTCATTAATGAGTTCCTGGTTTTTTTTGGCAAAGGGTTTTTGTCTATTATTAGAAAAAACCTGATTACACCAATGGCTATGGGTATAGCCACACTGACATCTATCTGGCTGATGTTGTGTTCTTCAACATTGGAGACACACTCTGGGAGAGCCACCCTAAGGCTTTCAACAATATCTATCTTGGGGTCCTTGACCATAATTCTCTCTTTGGTTGCCAAATTGTGGCTGACTTGTTTGCACAAATGGTTTTCCAATGTGAACATGGGCAACCAATCACGTAAGTATAAGCAACTCCCACCCCGTGCTACAGCCACCTACCAGCTAATCAAGGCAATGATCAATGGGGAATACAATCAGCTATATATGGAAGCCATCACACACAATCTTCTTGCCTCTACTTACTGCCAGCCCTGCCCACCCAATTCCAGACCCCCCAGGCCAGCACTGCC
>QTSX02004635.1:0-39508 GCA_014839935.2 Entomophthora muscae | reverse complement strand
TACAACCAAAAAGGTCCTTGATATTTTACCAAACCCTGCCTGTTCAGAGATAAATATAACTTCCTTCCTGCCTACCAATTAGACATGGAACCACCTGTCACCCCCAAACCAATTCCTGCTTCCGCCACCGAGCTCCCACAGGACCATACCAATAAGCTTTTTGGGATTGTATATATTACTCTCACAGGAGTAATAGATACTATTGTCCCCACTGCCGGTCTGTGGTTGTGGGTGGGCAAGTCAATGTCCTACCTCATTAAGTTAGCACCAATCCTTTGGTGGGCTCTGCTCACCCAGTCCGCAACCTGCCAGTTCCCAAACGCTAGCGAGCCGGGCAATCAGGGTTGATTCCCTAAAAGACCAGTGGGGGGCAGTGACTTTTGGGTGCTTGAGTTGTGAGTGCCTGGCAAGTGGAGGTGGTGGAATGTGACAGTATTTAACAAGATGCTATACCTTTTAAGTTTCAACTTTTCCTTTGAATTAAATGTTGCAGTTTCTTGCATTTTTGGTAACTGTTGCTGGTATTGTTGATCAACTGGGATATTGTTCTGTTTTACTCTCCATATTGGGAGTAAGGTTACTGGTGGTCCCCTATCAACCTCTATATCAGAAATATTCCTGGCAGTGACAGTTATTATCAGTGCTTGCACTGTAAGAGCCCTGTAGGCTGTGACTAGACATGATTCATTATTTTTTTAAAAAAAACTGCAACCCAGTGTGGCTCTGATAGGTGGATGAAGCCCTTGTCAAGGTTAAAGTCAATGTAATCATTTAGAGCTGTAGGTTTTGTGGGAGAAAGTCTGTAAAGAGGTGCTGCCTTGAGCATAGCTTTACATAGATCAATGACATGCTTTATGTTGCCTTCAGGCAAGAAATCTAGGATTTCTTCCTTTAATGCATGTTTGTACTCTTTGAGTAGATGTTTGAGCACAGATAGATATGACTTGCTTGTGAGTGAGCTGTTGGCACTAGTGTTGCAATCAATATCAGCACATTAGTTGCTATATATCTCACAATACAATGGGGCACTCATCAAGTTGCCTCATGATAGACCTGACATCATGATCTCACTTGACCCCACCAGATTAGTGGGTCCTTATACTTCCTTATAAGGAGATAGGTCAGTTACTATAACAATCCCAATAACCCCTATGCAGAACACTATCAATTCATATCACCCCTTAGTGGCCCAGTGACTTTCTCACATGGTAAAAGATAATCTGTTTCTAATCAAACAAAGATCATCATATTTTAATTCCCATTTCTATTCTCTCTTGGACTGTTTTCTTCCCCCAATCTCTCAAGTACTGAACTATAATTAGTCCAGCTGCAAAATTACCTGGATGAGAAAGCATACTTCACATTTAACTATCTAGGTGTTTGGTTTACTCTGCTGACTGAAGTAAATTTGAGAATAAGTACATCCAAGGTACATTTAAAGCATGTAAATGCTCTATCCAGAAAGGTTTATAGAAGATTTCAAGTATGGGATCATGACAAATCAAAGGATCAGGTACAGGATGCCTTGGTTGAAAAGTGGTGCAAAATTTGTTTGGTACAAGAATAGCTTTTAGCTTGAAAAAACCTTTTTAATATTATATTTGATAAAAACCTATGTTTAAAAAAGATATGTCATGCGCCTTACAACGTTTGATGAGGGCTTTCTGATGATACTTTGAAATATAGATAAGGAGCTGCAACTCAGGGAAAATAATAAGAGCAAGCAAAGCAGGTGTTACAAGACACCAAAGAGATTTAATGAAATTAAAGCCCAGAGATACCTGCAAGTCAATTGTAACATAGGATAGCTTCAATCATTTAAGTATGGACTTTCAAAAAGGAAAGGTTTTCAAGAAAATGGTCTTTAAGCTTGCCATACCATAGATTAGTCATTTATCTTTTGGGAAACAGCCAGCCAAAGGTTTTTTGATGTCTATGATGATTCGGGGGTTGCTTCTACCTTTTCAAACTCCTGAGAGGAAGCGACCTCGTCGTGAGTAATCACATCAGAGTCCGCCGAGGGTTCTTCGGCAGCGACAGCAGCGTACGAGGGGGCGGCGTGGGATTCATCATCCTTTTCTTTTATAGCCTCGGGAGCAGAGTCTTGAACAACCTGAGAATACGAAGGAGTTGCGTCGGAGGACTCAGCGTGCTTTTCTTCTGATGGCTCAGGAGATTCGGCAACTACCTCAGCGTAGGAAGATGTAGGGGTTCCTGACTCGATGTGAGCAATTTCGGGAGTCTTTTGAGAATCCTCCTGGACAAGAGGGGGGAAATCAGCTTCGTTTGGGATGTCGGCTTCACCTTTAGCGGAAGATGAATCAAAAGTGGTGACAATAAATCCCTCTCCTTTCTTGATAGGCTTTGTTGAGACTAGAGTTAAGACATAATCTCCACTTCTAAACTCGACTTGACAGTTGACCTCAGCTAGTCCACCATTCAAGTATGCTGTCAAGGGATAGAATCCACAACCGGTGAAGGGGCCAGGGACGACATAACGGATAGGCTCATCGGTTTTAGGGCTAGCAATAACTAAAGGGTCTTCGGGGGCATTGACTACTGCAAAGCAAGCCCGAGAGAACTTGCTGATAGTTGCTTTGTAGTAGTCGAGAGTAATAACTTGGATGGTTTTAGAAAAATAATTAGAGGTGAGTACCTTGGTCGGCATCTTCAGTCCTGTGGCGTAAATAATCCTGGATAAGTTCCACCTCAGTGGCACAGGACTGCTCGTCAGGAGTGAAATCCACGGCAATGTAGCGCTCAGTGTGTAGGATAGGAGTATAGTTCTCTGTCTCAGGGTTGACAACATTGCCAGACTCATGTTGATGGAAAGCCTTGGAAAGAGTTCTTCCCAGCATGGACGCAAGCATTTTGCCGCTATCTTTAAAATGAGTCACGAGTTCCAAGCTTCCTTTGGTGGGAGCCTCAGCTGGGAACTCATTCACAGCAGTCTCATGACAGGACTCGGAGCAGTATTCACGCTCCAAGAAGGGATGCTTAATAGGAGCATTGGTCTTTTTGAAACAAACACTACAGAATCCTTTTCCCTGTACTATTAGTATAGTTATGAAAAAGGTACAATACTTCAAGCGTGGGAACTAAAGTGGAAGCAATAGGCTTCTCAGTATAAATCACTTCACCAGCTTCAAAATCTTTTGTGGCAATTGCATAAAACTTCTTAACTCCTTCAACAGCAGCTGATTCAGGTTGCTTTGGATCTTCGACCAGCTTGACATTCTTCTCTGGTGCTGGAAATTTATCATAAAATTCCATAAATTCCTCACGCTTAGTTTTAAGCTAAAGGCTTAATAAAAATCATAAGGAAATCTTACTTCAAGAGAGAACAAAGCAAGCACGATTTCATTAACAGGCTTAGGAACAATGTTCTCAAGCATGAGAATCACTTCAACGGGGTTGGGGCAAAAAGCTATAGCCCGGAATAACTCTGTGGCAGCTGCTTCAAAGTATTCAGGACCTAAACCATTAGATAAGATAAAAGGCAAAGGTACCTTCTTTGATCAACATCTCACCCTTGGTCAGCTGGCTGAAAAAGAACTGTTCAAACTCAGCAGGCTTAGGAGCAGGTTCATCTTTGACTTTTTTGTAAATGGCAGCCAGTTTCTTGGCTGATTCGGCAACCATCTCGTCATGAGTTTTCTCATCCTCATCCTTAGCTATGGATTTCTGGGCGTTTTTCTTCTTCTCTGGTAAAATTAATACGTGTAAGCAGGTTGATTATCAGAAATAAAAAACTTACTCAACTCCTTGCGGAACTTGCTGTCGTTTCTACGCTTGTGGTCAAAATAAAAGGCATAACCCAGGCCTGTGATGGCCGAAAGACACACGACAGAAATGAAAATATTCTTGTAGTTGATTTCCATTCTAACCTTACACAAGTCAAGAAGATCTAATCAAAACGACTTGATTCCAGGTCTTGGGGCGTGCCTGGAGCGTATCCGAAAATTTTGCCTACAATTTCGACAGTCAAAAGGTGGAGCAGATAAGGTTTCATTGGCTCGAGGCATACCTATTTTAACTATATCTTTTGGGCTTCCTATTGGTAGTTGATAATTACAAATGATTCTGCCCAAAACATTAACTGAATGATATGTGGCATTTAATATTGGCTGCTGAAATAATTTATTTATGGAAGTCCATTCCACAAGTTCAGGATTTTACCACGTATATCCAATTAGTCACTATACCATTCAAATCAACTAATATTGAATGCGTATTAAATTAATCAATTAATAAAGTCCAAGTTCCAGATAGTCAGCAGCTGTTGGTTCATCATGTGATTAAATACGATTTGATGCAACTCGAGCTTTGAACAAAACCCCAAATATGTTCACCAAAATAACCAAAAGCCTTGTTTCATGCTTTTTCTGGAACCCCGAGATGAATTAAGTAAAAGGAGATCTAATCAATTTAAACATGTGTTGATTAAGTAGTCTTTTCTATATAAATAAATGGTTATACCAAACATTTAAGTACACATATAATTACTTTCATTTATGTCCAGGTGTAGGGCATGTATCTATATAACTCTTGATAAAGACAATCTTAAATCCAACCCTAAACAGCCCATGATACTGTAGAACTAGAACCAGTTTGACAAAATGCGGGATTGTCAAAACCTTGGACCAAATTTCAAAGCAAAAACGTGTTCAACTCAGCGAGTTAAAAATATAATATTTAATAAAACCAACCATTTAATGTGACATTTTTTGATTTATTTAAATATGCAACTTCTGAATCTCCAATGCAAATAGATCAACTAATGTATGTCAAACCTGATCAAGCAAATGAGGGATGCGTTCAGGCTGCAGCAGATCTGAGACATTGGCTGCTTTATAATAAATCAGCCATCCATCTTAGATCCAGATTTGGGGCCTTACTAAGTTAACTGGATATAGGGCTGCAGTGGATCTGAGACATTGGCTGCTTTATAATAAATCAGCCATCCATCTTAGATCCAGATTTGGGGCCTTACTAAGTTAACTGGATATAGGGCTGCAGTGGATCTGAGACATTGGCTGCTTTATAAAAAAAGCTGTCATTCATTTCAGAGCAGGAAACAATTCCAGGAAATTGCATCCAGTATTATTTTCTCATAATTGTTTCCTTCCCATGCCACTGGTGACAGATTGTTTTTGTCAGGGAACCAACCCTGAGCTGCTGGCTTGCTAGCGTCTTGGAACTGGTGGGTTGTGGACTGGGTGGGCAGAGCCCACCAGATGATTGGTGCTACCTTAATGAGGTAGGACATTGACTTGCCCACTCATGACCACAGGCCGCCAGCTGGGACAATAGTGTCTATTACTCCCGTGAGAGTAATGTATACAATCCCAAAAGCTTGTTGGTATGGTCTAGGGGGAGCTCGGCGGCAGAGAAAAATTAGTTTGGGGGTGATGGGTGGTTCCATGTCTAATTAGTAGGCAGGAAAGAAGTTGTATTATCTCTGAACAGTCAAGGCTTGGTAACATACCAAGGGCCTTCTCGGTTGTATCTGGTTAACTCTGTAGATCTGGCTAAGGAATCCTGGGCTAGTATGTTGTCAGCGGTGTAGTCCTTGTACTTGGGCTTCAAGGGGTATTCTGTGAAATGGACAGGACTAAATGGAATACCTGCCAGACAGTAAATAGCTGGCAGTTTGGCAGAAGGGTCAGACAATCTTTGAGTTAACTGGTAGATGACTAGGATAAAATATGGCAACAATTAGGGAAAACAATATCTCATAACCTTTATTTAAAAATGATGATGAGGGTTGATCTTGGCTTGGCAAGTACTTATACCATGCTGCCAGGCCTCATCTTCTGATTGAGTTTCCTGAGCTCAGGCAGGTTGGTGTTGGGGGTCTTAGATGGTGGGGTGGTGTTTGGCACTGGCAGATTGCCATTGGCTACCTCTGGATAATAAGACTTCAAACCCTTCTGTTTGACAATTCAGGTATTGGCAGTGGACAGGTGTTTAGGTTCAGTGCACTTCCTGGGCTTTGGGCAAGTTTGGGGCAACTCTCATTGGTCAACCCGCTTATTTCACTGAGGAAACTGCCAGTGTCAAGTGCTGGCACCTCAGGAAAACTCCCGGCATCAGGTACTGGCAGTTTGCTTGCAAGAACTGTAATATAGTTGAGGATTTGGATCCCAGTGGGTTGACTTTAACTTTATCAATCAGTTGTGGGCTGTCAAGTTCCCACTCTTTGGAACTGGTGGTTTCCAAAGGGGTTTATTCAGGGTTTGACCCTGGCTGTCAGGATACCAAGAGTACTGTGGGGCTCCAGTAGGTGGGGGAGGAGTCAAAGCAGGTACTGGCATGGCCCACCAGATGATGGGACCTAACTTTACCAGGTAGAAAAGGGCCTTAACAGCCACAGCCCAAGGCCTGGCTGCTGGCAAGACAGAGTCAATCAATCCTGTGAGCGCCAGGTAAAGCACCCCCAAAAATTGACTGTTCTGGCCAGTGGTGTCAGAGGTGGGTGGGGTTGAGATGGTTGGTTTGGGTGTCAGGGGTGGCTTCATGTGGACCAGGTAGGCAGCAGGATTGTTGTACTTCCCGTTGAAGATCAAAGGGCAGATGGTGAGTGCTTTGTTGTCACAGACAATTTGATAGGGTTCCTTGGGTGCGTTTAGACAGGTGTACCGCTGCAAGTCTTCCAATGTCCAGGGTTTGTGGTCAGAATTTTGGGGGTACTCAGTGAAATGCACAGGGCCAAATGGAGTGTTGGGTGGAAGGTAGTAGTCAAAGGCTTTGGGTTTGTCAACTGAAGTCTGGCTATCTATCCCAGTGGATGGGTACTGACACTTGGGTGTATGCAGATGGAAGAGTATTAAAATAGGTATGGAAGCAGATTGGTGAACCAAAGGTTCATAACAACTTCTATTTGGTAAGGATGACAATACAGAACTTTTTCAGGTGCTTCTGGTTTATATACTTAATCACATGCAAGTGCCTCTGGGCATTCTTCTGATGCTATCTGTGTGGCAAGGCTTAATATCTCAGGTTCTGCTGTTTGGTTGGCTGCTTCATGGTCATTTTTAGGGTTTTCAGGAACAGTTGTTTGGCTTTTTGGTGGTCCATCTTGGCTTGGCTGGCCATTGATTCTGGCAGGTTTGGCTTCTGGGGTGATGGGGGTTTTCCCAATTTGATCACATTTTTTGGGCTGTCTTGACAGGCTTTCCTGAGGCCAAGGAACTTGATTAAAAAAGGGGTCCCCAATTGGGGACCCCAAATTACTTAATGGAGGGTGGGCTTGAACTGGGTTTACTGGGCAGCTAAAAATAGTCTGCCCAGGCCCAGCCAAACCCACCAAGGCTTGGGCATAGCTTTTGGGTCCCAGAATGGGCCCCACAGCTACCGCCATGGTGGGAATGGTTCCTGCACCTGGATTTGCTTTGAAAAGCAAAAATTGAGGTGCGGGAAAATCTCCCCTGCCCACTAGCCCCGCCTGGTGGCTAGGAGCGGGTTTGATTCCTGCCTGGGGCATCAAAGTTGTTACTTTTGTAACACTGGCTCCATACTTTGGGGTTTGGGTACAACAAAAATGGCATTCCTGAAAATTTTTCAGATTCTTTTAAAATTAATAAAATATATTGTGTTCTTTTACTTTTAAAATGTATGAAAGTAAAAATTAGAAGCTTTTAAAAATATATATTTTTATCAAAAAATATAAGTAAATATGTTTTATCTTCTGGAGAAGGAAAGTTTTTCTTACCTTCTGACGTTTTTAAGAATTTCATATTCCCCTAAGTTGGGAAAATACAAAATACAAAAATATGACCAATGAAACACACTGATTATGGTGAATACTGTAATTGGCACATTTTCAATCCACCACAGCCCTAAATGGATGTAGTAAGGCTTTGGATTTATGCTCTGCATCAATGAGCAGAATGGGGTTGGTTAGAGCATATTTTTTAAATCAGAATTAACAAATAAAATTAAAATTTAAAAGGTGCTTTTAAAAATTTTCATTTTTATTAATTTGTTGTTGGCTTTCACCTCACCCCCTGGTTTTAGCCTGAATTTATACACCAGATGCCTTTCAGGTGATACATAAAATAAAGGAAGAAACTTTTCTTTTTCCAAATTGGTTTATAAAAAATTTGGATTCCCATAGTTAGGTGAATCTGAATACTGAATTTAAGATGACTCAAATGTGATAATTGCAGCATTTACTGTAATTGTTGCATTTTTCATCCGCTGTAACATCAGGGATACATGCATCATAAATCCAGAATTATGATGTATGAAGTTATGTTTCCTTTAGGTCTAAATTTTTTAAAGGGCATGAAATAGTTAACAGATATGAAAATGCAGGGCTGTCAAACCTAACAACCAGATTTCAGATCAGAAATGAAGTGATTTTACAACTATCTTGATTTCAAGCAATTGATGAAGAGCGCCTTTTGGGGAAGCTTCAAATATGGAATTGAGAAAGAAGAGAAGTATATTTTATTGAATAATACTTTAAACTTATATAGCTTTAGCTGTGGCAGAGATTTAGTTGGATCAAACCTAGGGATTGGTCATGTGTGAGATGGGTTTGAGTCACTGGATACTTGGACAGTCATGTGATATTTCTTGGTTGCCATTTCTGGTATGCTGAACTATATATTGGGAGGGCACCAAATTGGGCAATGACTGGATGTTAAGTGGGTTGGCGGTAGCCAGAATACTTGTACATCCAGATCCTTGACACAATCTAAAAAAGGGATGTTAAGTGTCAGGCACCCACCCACTTGGAAGTAATCTCCTAAGGTGGTGAATAATTGCAGAGGGATTTAGACCAGTTACCAATGAACCCACAGGCAAGGACACCATACCAAGATGAAAGAGTTCCCCAACTAGGCAATACCAGCCTAAGAGCAGATTAAATAATTCAAGAAAGACAAACACACCTAAGTAGCACAAGAGGAAGGCAGAGGCCAATGGGTAAAAGACCTGTGGTTTGACAGCTTTGTGTGCGGACTTGTAGTTCTGGGGTTCTTCCTTCCAAGGCGGGTTGTGAGACAAGGGTGTGGCAGTATACCATACTCCTGAGATCACTCAGCGCTAAGATCTATCTAAAAACTGAGTTTTGGGAGAAGTGCCTGAGTCTTCACATGAACCTATCAAAAGGCTGGCAAACACAGCCAGCAGCAAGATCATCCAATAGATTCAGTTATACCCAAGAGACTTCATAAAAGAAGTCTTGGGTAATCTCATGGTTAGGATTTAAGAAAGGTTTAGCTCAAAATAAGAATGGACAATAATTCACTTTGGGGTGAATGAAGACTTTATTGATTGAACAAGTAAAAGATCATAATTTACCATTGTTATATATCCTGAAAGCTAACTGATAGTCCAGAGATAAAAAATAAAGGAGATCAATCACTTGGGGATGAAATTGGGGAAATTTGGAGAAAACTGGAGATCCTAGACAGTTGAAATTTAAGCTGGAATTATTTGCATTATTGAACAAAAAACTGACCTAAAACATATTAAAGCATTAGATGCTTTAACTAATTTGCTTTCCAGGCAAGAGAATTAGGAGAAACCCAGCTCTTTCCCAGTTAACACTGGGGAAGGAGAACAAGGACCAACAACAGAAATAGAGGCCAATGGAGAAGCCAGAGCAAAAACAGGGTGAAATTGGTTGTAACTGTCATCAAGGTGGGTAATATAATCTAATAGAATGATTGGTGTAACCTCTGATTGGCTGGAATTAGGTTTTGAAGGTAAAAATTTGCTTTTATTAATATTACTAATTTTTCTCTTAGGTGAATGAGCAACTAGAAGCAAGGAAGACCCAGGTTTGAATCCTATTGAAGTTAATACTGGCTCTGGAAGCAATTCCGGGTCCAGTTCAACAGGTAATAAGGAACAGATACTAAATAATAACCCATTGCCTTTAGGAGATCCAATAGAACCTAAAGGAGAGAAAATTTCTCCCCCTTTGCTTAGGAATAACTTGCTGTCAGTAAAGTCTGGAAGAACATTACTGACATTAAGGATCCAGAATGTATTTGTGCTGATTCTTTTACAAATCACTAGTATTTTTGAGTAATCCCCCAGCTTTGTTTCAGAACAGCTAAAAACTAGATGTGTATTATTCACAGTATTAAACATACTTAACAACAGAATTCATAAAGATATACATTTTTATTATTGATTTTCTTTCTAATCTAAACTATATCATGTATTCATTCACCAGTAACCAAAATAGAAAGCTGTTTCCTAGGCTCAAATTTTTTTTCAGGAGTACACTTGTGGCACTCCTGCTCCCAGGGTGTCAGGAACCCATCTGCTCAGAAACATACCACCCAAAAGGTGTATGGCCGCGGATGGGTTCAACCCTGTAATTAGATAACCAATTGGAATGGAGACCATCCCCATATGGAACAATTCTCCAATAAGACGGTATTGACCCAAAAGGGGATTGAACCTTCCCAACATGAAGTAAGCTCCAAGATAACTTAGAAGGAAAACAGAAGCCAAGGGATGAAATAAGGAAGGAGTGGGCGGACTGGCCCCCATAACCTGTGATTCCTCTGTGATGGGAGGATTCTGTGACAGTGGAGTGGCGGTGTACCATATGCCCGGTACCACTTGGCGCCACAACTTGTCCAGTTAATTGGGAGGAGGTGAACCAGAATCTGCTCTGGTTCCAAAAGATATGCTTGCAGTAAGGGACTGGACAAGGAGCAATCAAACCAATCATTTATACCCAAATGGTCCCCATTGGGATGACTTGGGTAGCATCATGGTGTTTGATTTCAGGACTGGAGATCAGGCAAAAGAATAAATCAACTAGATGATTAAAGTGACTTTATTAACTGAATAATCAAACACCCTGACAAATGGAGTCTTTTTATAGACTGTCAAGTGCTGTTTAAATGGTAGTTTTTCAAGGGGAATTGGAGAATATTGGGGAAATTTGGGGGGGGGGGAACTTGGCAGGGGGAGCTTTGACTTAATTTTTTAAAAAGATTATTTTTAAAAATAACTAGCCCATGCTGAGGCTTCTCCAAACAGCTGGGTGTCATTTACCCCAGCTGTTGGAGAAGCAACAGCTTGGGGGCTTCTGGTGTGCAACCGCAACATCAGAAGAGGATAGACAATGATTTATTTGATTAACATCAAGTACAGAGCCTGGTGTTTTTATAGCCATATTTGAGTTTGAAGCAAAATTGAGTTTATAAGCTTCAGCCGCGGTTGTAACATCTGATTGGCTGCAGCAAGCCTTTTTGAGAGATGTTGAAGGTAAGTTCAAATTCAAATTATTAATATTGTTTAGGAGATCAAACAATAACCAAGAGGACCCGGGTTCAATCCCTGTGTTGGCCAGGAAGGTGGCATCCAATCCTGATCCAAGGATATTCCCAGGTAATTTAGAACTGATATTACATACTAATAAACCATTTTTAGGGCCTGGGAAAAGGTCCACATTAGAAGAAGGATTTTTTGGACCTGGATTAAACAAGATTTCATTATTGTTGTCAGGAAAGGTAGCAAAAGCATTCCTGACACAGGGGGTCATCATAGAGTGTCCTGGATCAAAGCCAGGGACCAACTGGGTTGGGGTGTCATTCTTCAAGTGACATTGTTCTAATTTCAGCACCTTATAACTAGCCTAGAGACCTGCAAACTCCTCTTAAATCTTTCCTATTAGCATTCTGAAATATGCTCCTGTTGAAACAACAGAATTGATCCACCAGCAAGGTTCCAAGTAAGCAAGTTTGTTCCCGTAATCCAATTATCCAGTCACTTGAAGCCAAACTAGGAAGTTAACTCAAATTTCCAAATCCAACAATATGAAAAAAAGATGATCCCTTATGGTGGATACCTCATTTTTGGCGCTTGAATCATTACCAGGATCAGGCCACCCCCTTCACCATACCACTGTGTAATCAACACTATCATGTTCCTGTTATTCATGAATCAAAATAACTATAAAATCATTATCTCTCAATAAAGAATATTATCTAGTTTCTAAATATTTTACCCCTTGTAACTCTGCTAAAACAGCACAGTTACAACATTGGTAGCACAGGTAAGTTTTCCATCCTACCTTATCTTGCAAAATTCTGCCTGCTTCCCGTACTTGCTGCAGTCAATAAATCCTCAATATAATCATGTCTGGCCTCCTGCTGGATTGGGCACTGTACATGCCTGGTGCCAAAATACCCAACAGCTGTGTGCTCTACCAGAACATGGTAATCTTGCTCCCTGCCTTCAATGTCTTGTTGGCACAGGGGGTTTTCCAAGCACCTGTCATTACTCCTTGAGCAGCTGATGAAAGCATTATGCCAGCCTACGTAGCCCAGAGACTTTGAAGTGCTGCCTTGGAACCTTTTTGCTGGAGCCAATGACAACAACACCACAGCATGGATCCAATCTGCCCAGAGCAAGCTGGCACAAATGGAATGCCCACAACAGTTCTGGATTGCAGAGATTTCCATTTGGTTAACACACAACACTGACACCTGGTGCAACAAGTGGCATGAGGACCACACCAAAAAAGATTGGGACACCTTCAAGCAGGACTTCTTGGCAAGGTTTGTGCTGAAGGATATCACACTTATGATTATACGCCAAGTGAAGAATCTCACCCAGACAGGCACGGTGAAGGAGCTCACCCAAGCATACAAGGAGCTTCAACTATGTGCCCCCTCTAATATGGCCTTTGACACCCCAGCTACCCATCTCATGTAATATAACGCACTCAAGTTGCACGTAATGAGACATGTAAACATGGACCAGGTGACCAACTTGCAAAGCCTGTATTGTGAGGCAGAGAAAGCGGAAAAAACGTCCAATGCTCTCCACAAGGCGCAATCCAGGAAAAGAGAGCGACCCAAAGACTCTCAACAAACTGGAGCTCCAACCGTCTGTCTCCTGGGAATAATAACAACTTTAACAACTCAAACCACAAACCTTCAGGCTCAAATGGACACAGAAACAGGAACAATGGACAACAAATTGTACCCATTTCTGTACAGTAGTCTTAAAAGCTATGGCAACAAGCAAAAACAATTCATATTTAAACAAAATGAACTCAGATTTAAACAAAATTAATTTTAAACAAATTTATATTGATTTACAATAGATTTGGATTCATTTCAATTTTGTTTAAATCTGAGTTCATTTTGTTTAAATATGAATTGTTTTTGCTTGTTACCATAGCTTTTAAAACTACTCTATCACTGCCACACAAGACAATCACAACAAGGGAAAATCCTGGGGAGAGCATTAATCAAGCCAATCTCTCCCTGCACAACCCCTGACTCTCCCAACAATGAATACCAACCCAAGGACATGGACCAATGCCCAATGATCCAAGTGCCCTTGGAAGACCCAGTACTTTACATCATTTCCAGGCGTCCCAATAAACTGATGTTCTATCCTTTCCGCTTTCACATTTACACATGCTCAGCACTCCTGGACTCAGGCACAGACCAAACCCTAGTCAATAGCAGATTTGTAGCAAAGTTCAAGATGACCACTAATCCTTTGTGGATTAAAAGCATGGTTTTAGCCAATGAACATCACATTGCTGTGACAAGGGAAGCTGCCCCCTTCTCTGTCATGTTAGAGAAACTACATTCCATCATCCAGGGCCCTGTCATTGATTTTCTCAAGTTTAATATTGTTCTGGGGCTGGACTGGTTGCAAAGGAATAACCCCCATATAGACTGGGCAACCTCAGTATTGACCATCAAGCATGAAGGCGTCAATCACCATATCTACACCAACTCAGTGCACCAACTCCTGAGAAATCACATCTTTATACACATCCCTGAAACCCTGGATGAAAAGGAGAACCTCAAGGTAATTGACTGGGACTCCTGCCAGTACAAGATCATACATTTCAATAATCACCAGGATACCACTACTCCTCAGGATTGCAACATTGTAGCCCGCCATCCAGAGATATTCAGAGAGGCTCTACCAGGGTTACCACCAGAGAAACACCAACAGCACGCCATCCAACTCAAAGGAGCCGTACCTAAGGCGCTGCCTATCTACCAACTCACCCCAAATGAGGATGGTGCACTATGCGCTTACCTCAAAGAGGTGTTGGAAAAATACTTATCCACCCATCACAGTCTCTCTTTGGTGCTGCTGTATTCTTTGTGGCAAAGAAAGATGGTACCCTTCAATTAGTCATGAATTACTGAGCCCTCAACAAAGTCACCATCAAGAATTTTTACCCACTTTCACTCATTGACAACCTCTTTGATGCCCTGGGCAGCAATATAGTCTTCTCCAAGATTGACCTAACCTCAGGCTACAACCAAATCCGCATCAAGGAGGAAGATATAACCAAAACTGTAAAGTCACTCCCCCC
This sequence comes from Entomophthora muscae, assembly GCA_014839935.2. Taxonomy (NCBI): domain Eukaryota; kingdom Fungi; phylum Entomophthoromycota; class Entomophthoromycetes; order Entomophthorales; family Entomophthoraceae; genus Entomophthora; species Entomophthora muscae. The sequence goes on along the minus strand of QTSX02004635.1, from coordinate 25,176 downwards.
TTTAGCCCTGGATAGGACAATATTCCCGCGCCGCACAAAGAAATCTGCTCAGAAGCCAGCCAAGCCCCTTAATTTCCTTGAGGATTTAGCCCATACAATTGATGAGAGATTTGTGTTGGCATACCCTTCCCAGGTGGTAAATACAATGTGATGAACTTGGTTCCCAATTGGGAGGAATCTCTGATTAACTTAGACTACTTTTTGGCTTGGTCCTGTCCACACATGAAATTAATTAAGTCTAAGCATTCAGGTCGCGCTACTGCCAATTCTTTAAATGCCAATCCAACTGGATTGAATGATGAGCTGCCCCATCCATTTTACCCCAGCCAATCAGAGTTGAAGTTGGAAATTGGTGTAAACCCCTCCAGCTTGCTGGATCTGCCTGGCAAAATTTCTCTTGCAGCCAATCAAACCCGTGCCCCTGGGTCAGGTGACCTTGAATTTTGAATTCCACTCTTAAAACAAGACAGGGGACTTTTGGTCCTCTGCTTGCTCATTCTTTCAAATTAAAGTTTATAACTTTCCCTCACTTGAGTTTTAAACTTAGGGGCCTTTTACTTGTCTTCTTTTTATCCTTGGCTTATTTCAGTATTATTATTGCTGTTCTTTACATTGATCACCTTTCCCTGGCTTACAGTGTTGCTTTTGAAGCCTCTATAGTTAACATTAGTGTTGTTGCATATGCTTACCTTAGTTGCTTTCAAAAATCTAGTTTGAACTTTAAAATTGGTATTATAATTGCTATAATTACTTATTTTAAGTTTGAAACCATTGTTCCTTTGCTTTTGAGTTACTTATTGCTTGTTATACACTTTAAGCTTTATAAACCCGCTTTCAAGATTGACTGTTATTCCGTGGCTGCTGTCCTTGCTCCTCTCAGCCTCTACTTTGACCTTTATGTGTGTATTAGCCCTTTGGTTGTCCTTCCTTCAAACCACAAAATAAAGATAAGAAAAATCTTAGAGGAACCAAACCTGTTGCTGCTGACTTCAGATTCTGATACTGAGAGAAATGTTGGTGCCTCTTGTCAAGTTTGTTGTTTACACCTTGGTGCCAGCTTTGGTGTTGATATGGTGTACTACCCCAGATCTGTGGGGACGTATTTCCCATTCATTTCACCATGTTGGTGCTAACCTGGATCAGTTCATGCACTTACCAGAGAACATCCCTGGACGCGCCCAGGATATCTTTGCCACCAGTGAGAATGTTGTAAGAAGCTTGACATGTGGCAACCTCAAGTTCTCTGCCCTTGATTCCATTCAATCCTCAACCCCTAGCCTGGCCCCCTTTTCTTCTCCTCCCTCGGAGATCCCAGTCTCACAGGTCCCAGAAGAGGACTTGGGTGGGCAAGAGTTAGGTCCCAAGCGTGCTCCCTGGTTACTTGGTGGAATGCTATTGATGGGCTTGGACGCATACTTTCCCTGTCTATCTGCCATGTCCTCCCTATGGACGCCTCTTTGAGCGGCCATCCCAGTCTTGCACTGGGTGGTGTCCTGGTGGATTCTTCCCCCAGGATGGGAGCCAAACTTAGTTAGTTTAGCCCCCCTCTCTCACAAAAACGGCAACTGTGGTAAGTTTGACTCCCTGGTGATTGACTCCCTGGTACTTAACTTTGTTGAGTACCAGGGAGTTGAGTGCCGCATATACAAATCTATTAGTATTTTTAGCTTAACTGATTTTTACTAATTTTTACTAGTAATATAGGGGTTCAAAACCAAAAACCAAGATTAACTTTACTTGAATTTGACTCTGTTTAATAATTTGGTTAGCTAAAATACCAATTTAAAGGATAATTTATAAGTAAATTTACTAATAGAAATGGAAAAACCTGTGCTCAACACTCTAAAACAAAAAGTGGTCAGCTTGACACTTTTTAAGTCAAACCCTAATTTTATTAATAAAACACATATGCACTTATATAAAATTTATTATTTACTATTATATTTTTATTATAAGTGTCCATAGTTGTTGATTAAGCTCCCAAGCACCACTATACTGAATTTAGTGGTATAGACATTAATCAAATACCCCACTTGTTTTACATTATGACATTTCTGGGTTTGTGAATTAAGTGGTGCCACATAAATTAAGCCCAATTTATTAAGAGATTTCATATGTAATTTATAAAAAACAGAAACTTGAATCCCCCTCTGTTTGACTCTATCCACTTGCTACACAATTGGTTTTGGATTTAACTAATCAAAGGCTTGGAATTAAGGCTAAATTAATAAGTGACACACTATGTGCGCCACTCAACACCCATCCACTTGACACTTTAACTTAGGGATTAGTACAGAGAGCTTATTAATGTTGTAACCAACACTATGGTAAATAATTCACTCCCAGCTCCTCACAGCATACCTTAATCTCTAATAAACACCTTCCTACTCATTTACTTTTTTAACTTATGTTGTTTTTTATTTTTGAGCATATAAAACTGCCTTGCTTTTGGGTTAACTTTTGAGCCCGTTTTAAATTTAAGCAAGTTTTATATGTAAAAAAACATAGAGAATTTGATTTTTCTGCTCAACTCCAGCATACTTGACAGTGAGAATTCAGCTTTTCCCAGCTGATTAACAGTGCTAAACTTGACACTTTGCTATATTTTGAATTTTTAACTCCCAATAAAAAATTCCACATAATATTTTTTGCAATTATAATCTACTACTCCTCCTGCTACTCCCCATATAATTTTTATATAATTTTTGATTTTTAATTATACTTTTACATTGATTCAGCACTAAGATGTTAGCTGAACCTAACATCTTTGATGCTTTGTCATAAATTTGCATATTTTCTATGTTTTAACCTTTAAATCTATACTTTGAGTTTCTATTTTGCTTCTATTTACTTTGTTATGTTTTTTTCTTGATGAATAAAACTTTATTTGCATACTTTTCATTTAACTTTTGCCTTGCTTTATCTCTTTGTGTTTTATATCTTTCATACTGTTTTATTTACAAAACTAAATTTTTCTTTAGCCAAAATTATCTAGATCTAACAAGCCTACCTAGCGCCAAGCCTCAAAGGGCTCAAAAGAAACTGCATCCACCCTCAAGTGTGCCAAGAAGCCTGCAAAGGTAAAGTCTCCAACTCCATCTTCCCCACCCCATCTCCTCCCACTTCTCCCCCCTTCTGCCCTCATCTTCAACTTTCCCCCAAGTCCTCAAATAAAAGTGATGACTCTCTCACTGATCACTCATTTTACAAGTCAGAGGCCAACTCTGAGCCCACCAAGGAGTGACGTACCAAGAAGGCAAAGGCTGCCAAGGAGCCCATCTCTTCTTCTGGTAAGAAAAAGGAGGCATTCAAGCAGGCCTCAAAGAACCCTCCTCCTCCTGATGGCTCTTTTCACCTCCCTCATCTGACCCCCAAGATGATCCTGAGGAGTTCCCCAAGAAGTTTAAAGCTTCTGGCCACATGGCTGGGGATCCACTGGCTATCCACAACATATGCAATGTAGACAGAGAACTCAAAGTTCCTAAGCGCTTCCCCTGGTACTTCCCAATTATGTCTGTAAAGGGCAGCCCTAGTTACGTCGCAGATAATTACATCTTCAAATGTAATAATCAAAAGTGCCAAACCAAGAGCAAGCACTTTGTCTGTGAGGATAAGACTTGTGGGGCCCGCCTGAACACCAAGGGCTGGGAGCGGGTTACTGCCAAGAAGGGGGAGCACCCGCATGAGCCCCTAATCACCTGATCACAAGGATGCTGAAGTGGTCCCTTGTTCAAGTAATCCCCACCACCTCTCACCTCTGGGCTTCCAATCTGGCCATAAAGCCCTGCAGCATTTAAAGCCCAGCAATCTCAAGTTGGTGCCAACTCAAGCGCAGTTGGTTAAGTTCATTAGCAACAAGAGGATTGCTGCCAATCCCCCTCCCCCAAGGGCTCTGACGTCCTCTTGGAGCTTACGCTCACCCCCAAGCTCAAGCAGCTCTCAAGTGGGGAGCACTTCCTCCTCCACGACAATGGGCCCAGCTCTAAAGACTGGATTATCTGCTATGCCACTCAGCAGGACCTGCTGGAGTTGAAAAGGGCTACAACCTGGCTAGCTGATGGTACCTTTGCCACTTGCCCCCAGATGTTCAAACAGCTCTGGATTATGCCCAGATTGACATCTGGGGGATTCCACTCGCCTTCTTCCTTCTCCCTGGGGCCACCAAGGCCATCTACACCCATGCTTTTACCATCCTCCACCAAGCACTTTACCTCCTTTCTGGTGATGGCAATGCCAATAAGACCCCCTCCTACACCCGCCCCAACCCTCCTGCCTCTGAAAAAGACCAGGCCACCCTGGACTTGGAGGAAAAGGTAAGGCTGAGAGCTCTGGGGCCTCACATTTGCATAATGGAATTTGAGCCTGCTCAGTTCAATGCATTTGAGCAGCTGTTCAGCAGGGAGGTGCAGGGGTGCCACTTCCACTACCGCCAAGCAGTTGCTTGCAATGTGCAGGCCCATGCCGAGCTAGTAGGTTGAGCCGGAGGGACACTTCAGATGCCTGCAAATTTGTGCTTGTACAGTTTAGTGCCTTGGCTTTTTTAAAGCCAGAGCACACTGCGCAGGGGGTTGAGGTTCTCTCAAAGGATCCTTATGTAGTAAAGCACTCAGAGTTCAAGCCTTTCCTCAAGTACTTTGAGCCCCAGTGGGTTGGGAAGGTTGTCACACAGAGGTGAGGCAAGGCCTGCACCAAGGCCAGTTGGAACGTTTACTGGGTGGCCATCGACGGGGAGCTGAAGACTACTTCAGCGCTAGAGGCTTATCACAAGCATCTTAAGGCCAACTTTGGGCTTTCCCCAAAGTTTAACAAGTTCTTCTCCCTCTTGCAGCATGAGCAAGAAAAAACCATCTCCAAGCTCAGAGATCTTGCCAACTGCGTCCCCCCGCCAAGCCTATCACCCGATCCACCCTCTTCACCAAGGCCATCCAGGGTGGGGCTAAGCACAAATAAAAGGCCTCTGAGCTTAAGCAGCAGCTTGAGCCTATTGCCACTGTCCTCCTGGAAGGGGCTAAAATGAAATAGGGGAAGAATGGAGAGGAATAAATTTGCTTGCTTCTATGGGGTTAACTTTTTAGCTGTAATTTTTACTTTTTAGTTTTGATCAATCAGTTTTTAGTTTAAATTTTTCTATTTTTTGATTTAATTAGATAGCACTGATTATTTTATGTATACATGGTAAGTTTGAGATGAATAGTTGTAGTTGAAAGTGAATGGAATATCTTGATTTTTGTTAATTTCCTAATAAAACAAAAGATATTCACATTTATACTTATATGAACTATATCAAATAAATATTAATATTTCTTCATATTTTGCGTAACTTCTATTGTTGTGTTTGTGTTTATTTTTGTCTCATTGGAATTTTAATTTTTATGGCAATCAAAAATAATTTTATAATGAAGAGTGTAAATTCCATAGTAAAATGAGAAATAGTTGCTTATTTCTCCTTATTCTTGTTAATTAAGATACACTTTATTGCATTTTTGAGCTCTCTGGAATCACTTTAGTATACCATAGCTGTATAGCTTAATTTTTTATATTAAAAGTTTTCAGTACATCAAGATCCGTTAATTAAAAAAAATTCCAGTTGTTGATCAGGGAAAAAGCTGAATTCTCATTTTACTATAGTGTCGATCACCAGGGAGTCAATTTTACCACAGTTGCCGGACCATTGCAGAATGGTTACCTATTGTGTGAACTAGAGCTGCCATGGTAGACAACTAGTTTGGTTGGAGGGGAGAATAATTTTTTTAGCGACTTAAGGTTTAATCCCAAGCCGAACATGGGCCTGGTACCCTGACAGCTATAATCTACGGTTTGGTGCTATGGCAAGGCCAACGAAAATCAGCGTTTAATAGGATATTTTGAAAGTTGAGTTTATAAAAAATGTAAAACAAGATATGTTCTTTTCAACCATCTCTTATACACTTAGTGTGTACTGAAAGGGTCGGGATCCCCTGTCTACACAACATTAAGGTATGACCCTCAGGTAGAAAGGTGTTCCGAAGATATCCCATGAACCAAGCTAACCTAGCAAGACATAGAAATAGAGCATGGATACTTTAAGTGAGAAGAAAAATTAGTAACAGCGGCGAGGATGCAGAGATAATGCTTGAACAGGCTGTTTATACAGAAGAGTTAGTCTTTCCAGCCGGTTGATTCTAAAACGTGGGCTTTTTCTAAAACCTGATGCTTCATATCCTGCTGGTATTGCATCATCTTTTCGAGGAATGGGGGGCCGAGGATGCGAATGGCAAGAAGGGCCGCATTGGTGGAGTTGTCTATGGCGACAGTAGCAACGGGAACTCCTCGCTATAAACATGAGAAAATATCGGAGTGTTTATTTACCGGCATTTGTACAATGGAATGTAGTGAGTCGACGCCATCAAGATGTTTGCCGGAAATCGGAACTCCAATAACGGGGAGGGGCGTCATGCTAGCTACCATCCCTGGTAGGTGAGCTGCACCACCTGCAGCAGCAATGATGACCTTGATGCCACGCTGGTGGGCGGCGCGGGCGTAATCAACCATGCGGTCAGGCGTGCGGTGAGCACTCACGATGGTAAGCTCAAATGGCACGCCAAACTGCTCTAAAATACGAGCAGCATCTTTCATCTTTGGGAGATCGGAATCTGATCCCATAATCACCCCAACAGAGGGAGGCTGGACAAGTAACCATCTTGCCTCATCTGCGTGCCCCCCGGGAAGAGCAGCTAGAACAAGGGCAAGCCTATCCTGGAGCTGGGCAACATCATCGGCTACGATAGTAACATGTCCCATCTTGCGGCCATTGCGGCTTTCGCGCTTACCGTACCAGTGAACAGTGGCTCCAGAAACCTTGAGTGATTCATGCATGGTGGCTTGAAGATCAGTGATGCTATCTGACGCGCCAAGGATATTAACCATGGCAGCGCAGGGCACTTTAAGAGCACCTGAGCCGAGAGGCAACCCTGATACTGCACGTAGGTGGTTTTCGAACTGCGAAGTATGGCATGCTTCCATCGTATAATGGCCTGAGTTGTGAGGACGAGGTGCAATCTCGTTGATGAAGATATCGCCCGCCTCGGTCAAAAACATCTCAACTCCAAAGATACCTGCTCCCGAAAACGTAGCAATGGCAGATTCCGCCACCCTCTTGGCCGATTCAAGGATACTTCCTGAAACGCATGCAGGTGCAAGTACAACATGGCAGACGTTATCCTTTTGCACGGTTTCTACGACAGGATATGAAACCACCTCGCCTTCGATTGAGCGTACAACCATGCAGGCAAGTTCTTTAGTATACTTGACCCAACGCTCAACGTAGAAGCCCAGGGGATTAGCAGCAAACATCGAAGCCGCATCGTGGGCACTTTTTTCATCAGAAATGACAAAGTTTCCTCGTCCATCGTACGCCAAAGCTTTTGCCTTGAGCATAAGAGGATAACCCCATTCTCCCCCTGCTTTGGCAAGAGAGGCTACATTGCTGACTTGTTTGAATTCTGAAATAGGCAGGTTATAGCTGGCCAAGTGAACTTTCTGTCTATATTTGTCTTGGATTAGCTCCAGGGTATGTGGAGTGGGCTGGATGCTTCCAGGCGCCTCTTTATCGAGCTCATACAATGCTTTGACGTCAATATGCTCAATTTCGACCGTCAGCACGTCGACGCGTGACTTTAGCTCTTTAATTTTAGCACTGTCTTTAAAAGCCCCATCGATATGGGCTATACATCCAGATAACTGTTTAGCGGGTCCATTGGGTGCTTCATCCAAGATTACAATCGGCATGCCCAGACGATGGCCAGCCTCAACCATCATCCGACCAAGCTGACCACCGCCCAAAACTCCAACAATCTTACTATCCATCTACACTAGTCACAATTAAACATTTACTCAATAAAATTCTGAAAATATATAGCAAAAATAAAAAACTAGATAAAAGAATCTATGAGTCTCGAAGGTGAAACTTATGTTTTAGAGATAGGAGGCATGATAGTCCTGCATTTATGCAAAGCGAAGTTTTGTTGAAAAGATCCAAGTACAGCTCTTCACTTGCACAACTGCTAACTTGAAGACTTTTAGGAATAAATTTACACTTGCCAAAAAAGATGGACAACTGCAAGTTTAGCTGGTTTTATAGTGTTGATTAAGAAGGTTAAATATCGAGATCCAACCAAAATGACAAACATGGCTAAAAGGATCTTTAAACTAAAGGAAAACAATGTTGATTTAAAAACGTAGTAAAAAACAACACTTGCCTTGAAAAACTTCAAAAAGCCTAGAGAGAAGGATCTAAATGGAATAAGCTTGTTGGATCGATACTTTTGGTTCCATTTTTTTTGTAAACATTAGGTCACATGACTCCTTATAAGATTCAATCACCACACACCTTACATCGAGTCGGAAATAAAACTTGGATGGATCAATAGTCACATTCCATAAGTAACTGGATCTAATTTTCAACTCCAAAAGGTCGGTCAAATGTTCAATGGCAACATTTTTACTTTTCCAAAAACCCCATATTTAAAGAAACATTATTTTAAATAAAAACGATGAATAATTATAGTAAACCCTGCCGTTATTGAACGTTTAGTCGTAGATTCAATTTTTACTTGGAAAAGGAGTTAAAAACGTAAGATATTCATCAACCAGCATCACGAAATTACCTTTGGTCAAGGTATATCGGACAAGAAACGAGGAAGAACATCGATCATTTTGTTGTATACAGGGGAGCTCTTTAAAGCTGAATAGTATGCTACAGCTTAATCTGTACTCTTTACAGCTGTTGAGATAGACAAACCAAAGTTAGCCAAGAGCAAAACCAAGCCATGCATCAAAGAATATAAACAACCAATACACAATTTCATATAGTTTAACAGTGATATGACATTGATGGGCAAACAAATAACATTCAGATCAAGCACCATAGCCCCACAGCAAATAAGTATCTTGGGAACAGCACAGATCAACTGCACTGGTTCTATAACCTGTTGATATAAACAGAAGTATACACTAGCCTAAAACAAGACCAGTCCAGAACAATGATATAATGGTTCCACTTTAGACCAATTGCACACAACAAAAGTACCATCCAACCAGGCCCATACTGCAAAGATTTCAAGCATACAACAAAGTTAAAACCAACCCCACAATCCTGAAGGTGAGACAGCTAACAAAGTAAACCCATACCCAAAAAATTGACCAAGCCACATTATAAAGCAATCTACATCAACTGATATATTGGCTAGGCAGCAAACATGCTATTTCAGATACCAAAATAGCCCCAGTCACAAGAGCAACCCTTTCAACCCCAGAACAGCACACTTTCTGAAAACATGGATCACTCTTGTGACTCAAAATAGAATTCAGTTCTTCCAAGAACAAATCCACCAAGATCTATTCAGGAGACCAGGGTACTATCTTCAATAGCTATGCCTCCACATTTGGCTGCTCAGGTTTGAGAGAGTGTCTCAAATATTAGCATAGGGGTCAAAAAAATTACTACCATTGCAATATTTCTGCTTCAGAGGGATTTTGGTTACCCTTGCCTTAAAAAGGCTTTCAAGAGTGAAGATAGCTTTGGTATCATGGAGAAGCCGTACCAGGAGCAGCTGCAAGCCCAGGTTATTGAGCAAGGGAGCACAACTGCTATGGCCCCGTCTATACTCAACTCAACTTAAGTCACAGGGAGGATGGACTGCATATTTTTTCAGGCACAGCACTGGGTTTTTTTGGCAACCAATAGAAGGTACCCAACACCAGGCCCAACCTGAGCCTTTGCCGCACGTGGAACCCTGGGCAACTGTAGCCCCTCCACCTCAACAATCCCGTGTCAGGGATCCAGTCTTGGGTGGCCGGCCTGTCGTTTTCAGGGGTAACTCGGGCCAGGTTTTTTGCAGGCAATGCCCACCACAAGAGGGGAGCTAACTTCAAAAGGTAGGAGGCAGACTTCCCCACCTAAGACCATGGGCCAGGATTATAGTGTCAATCATCCCTGTGAGGGTGATGTACACAATCCCAAACAGCTTGCCAGTATGGTTGGTTGGGAGGTTGGGTGCAGAAGCAGGCATGGATTTTGGGGTCACAGGTGGTTTCATGGACAGGTCGTAAGCAGGGAGATAGTTGAATTTCCCTCTGAACAACTTGGGTGTTGAAAATATCCCTGGGCCTTGTCAGTTGTATCTAATTGCAGAATGTATGCGGGCCAAGGGATTGAGTTTAATTATCTTTTCCAGGGTGAATTCCTTGTATTCAGACTTCAGAGGGTAGTCGGTAAAATGGACAGGTTCAAAGAGTACATCAATAGGACAGAAAACAGCAGGCAGTGGGGCAAGCGGGCCAGGAGATCTTGAACTGAATTGGTAGACAGCAAATATAAAATAAGGCAATAGCTGTATGAGCCAAATTAACATAACCTTTATTCAAAAATGGCAATAAGTTTGGAGCGCGGGGTCCTTTGGTCTATATAGTACCCCCTTCAAACTTAACATTTTCCATGGGGGGTTCATCAGGGCATTGGGAAGGCCAGGGCCGGGAAACTGGGTGCTTGGGTCCCAAGGCGGCAAAATGGCACTCAGCCCAGGAGTTCTTTCATTGGTCAGGAATCTTGATTTGGCTGCCTGATTATCTTGCTTTAGTGTCAAGGTCATGGGACCGGGCTGCGGGCCCGTGCCTCTTTCCTGGGTTGGCTCTTGATTGGTTGCTGGTGTAGACTTTGAGTTTGAGAAGCTAATAGTTGCCAAATCAGTGCCTCCATTAGGCGCTGTGATTATTCCTTCATTTGGTGTGATGATTTCTTTGGTTTGTCTCTTTTTACCGCATGGGTCAATACACTTGGTATCAGCTTGTGGGGGCTCAATCCCAGAAAAACGCAGGTGGGTGGTTCCGCAGTCCACAGGCCTGGCGGCTCAAAGGAATCCAGGTTCAGGGTTCAATTCCTGCTCCCGGGCCTGGGTTTCTAGAGAGGGAGAATTGTCAATCCTGACATCCTGGGTCAATCCAAACCAACTAAATCAAGCCAACCCTGATCTGGGTGACACTATGGCAAGTGGCCCCCAAGCGGCGCCTAATAATCAATGAGGTTGCCAAGGAAATAATGAGCCTCAATTAAAGCAGCATGGCATTTGCCAAAACCTACGTCCATCTACAGCTCACCAAGCGGGTAGTCTGACAAGAAATCTGGGCTGCCGTTAAAGGGGTAACACAGAGATGGCAAATAAATGAAAGAAGCGACCCAAGCCCCAGCCTAGTTGTGCCTCCCCTAAAAGCTTGCCCCCTCCCAGATGCCATACACCTCCAAATCACCAAGGTCATACTTAAGCTCAGGCTTTGGAAGATCTGTGCCACCAGCAGCACTCTGCAACTTGGGATGCCCAGACTTGTTGTCTCACTTAAGTTATAACCAACTATGTTGGCAATGGGGCAACCATGGCCATGATTCAACTCATAGCCCCCAAATAAGTTCTGCTATACCCTGATGCTTATCCAGCATCTAAGATGAAGCAATTGAAATACCTTATTACTAGTTGGAATTTTATTTTCAAGATTATGGAACAGCAGGGGAAAGAAAACTCCAGATGCTAAAAAAGCAGAGACAGGCATCTTTATTGGTAGGTTTCTGGTGGGTGTTGCTAAGGGGAGAATGTTCTACAGGGCCTGACCCGCTACACCAATTTTATGACAGATTTCTCCTGGACCTAGTCAATATCTGGAGCCAATCCAGCTTGAAGTTCTGTGTATTCCTGAGCCATCAGATGGGATGCGGAGAGAAGAGTGTAGTGAAGATCCAAGAAAGCAGGCTTGAGAGATCAGTGTTCCCTGCCAGCCATGCAGAGTTTCACCTAGGGGATGTATTGCTTTCCAACATTGGTAACACAATCAGATATTCTAACCCCAGAACATCCAACCAGGCGCTTCTTGCTGCCCTCAACCACAACAGAATATTTCTGCACCCAAAGGCAGCAGGCCTGTTGCCACACTAGCTCTTGGTGCCCCAAACAGTACACAATCATCCAAGGACATTCAAATGTCCCCTCACAAGTCCCCAGTATATACACTGATTGGTGTGATCCCCAAACAAGAGTAAAAGGCCATGGATAACCAATTCCTGCATATAAGTACAGCCGTTCACCCATCTTCAGTTCTTTTGGCCACCACACCCCCACCCAACCTAGCCAGCCAACCCAGTCTATTGAAGCACAGCCATCAACCTGCCAAACTAGTACCTCCCCACCACCCCTACCTATTTTTTTAAATAAACCCTCATCCAAAAACTTGTCTTAAATAACTATACAATATAGTTTACTTTATATATCTTGGATTCTTAATACAATAGTATATTAAAGACATGTAGACTTTAATGGCAAACTGCTTTACTAAATACATGCATCCAATACAGGCGGTTTAAACAATACTTATACAGCAACCCTAGCTTTTATTGGATTGCCGGATCAGAAAGGTTTGAGAGGATGCAAGTGCACAGGACACCCAATCTGAGCCCCCTTTGGCTTTTCCATTGGTATTGGCAATCTGCTCTAACTAAGGGCACCTGTGGCTCATTGTGCCCAGCGTGGATTGGTTGACCAAGCCTGCTGAATGGAATATGCTGCCCTTTTGGATCCCCATCTGCGCACTAACCTGGGGACAATCTAGCACCCAACTGCTGGCTTCTAAGGTGCTAGATTTTTTACAGGATGGAGGGCTGATATAGATCACAAATAACAGTGTATTCTGGTCAGCAGGCTTGGTTTACAAATCTAGTCTGGGGATAATAGACCAAGGGTGTGGGTTGTTAGAGCCAGATGTCAACAGTAACAAAAGATCCAGGGGTATTCTGATTGGATGTCCCTTTGTACAGGTATTTTCTTGCATATGCTTGATTTTATGCTCAGCTGAAAGTGAGCTTAAAATAAAAGCAAGTTGATCTATTTGCAACAAAAGGATGATCTGGAGCGCCTTGAATCTCATTCACGTGTACATGTGATAAGTTCAACATAAAAAATAATTTGGCGGTAAAAAAAAGGCAGCAATAAAGTCATAAGAAGGAAAGATAATTTTAATAGTGGTATAAAAAAAACAAACATATAAGGGTTTTACAACATCTTTGATTACTCCCTCTTGGGAAGTTAATTCCCCAAGTAACTCCCCAAATTATTCCCTAACTAATCATTAAGTTGGTGGTACTTTTATCATTTTCCCATCCACTAAAGGGATCAAACCTTTTGAGTCCTAAGTGGAACACTGCTTGGACAAGCTGTCAGGGTTCACCTTTCTTTTAGCTGCTATTTTAGCCACTTTTTATTCTGGTTTATATTCTTCAAAATCAGCTGTGATTATCCGTTCATTTTTACTTCTCACATCCTTTACTATGCTCTCTCCTTTTTTTCCTGCATTTACCACCATTTTTGGATTCAAATTAGGGGTTTCCTTGCCTCACAACAACTTTAAAGTGATTAGTACTTATAATTTGAACTCATCTTACCTTGCAACAAAATTTGAACCCTGTACCTATATGCTTGAGTTAATATTTTTTCTCTCTAAACTCTTACCTTTTGCTATACACTTTATTACACATTTCAAGTCTCAGACCTAGTTTTTCCTGTCTTTTCACTGTATAACAACAACTAAGCAACACTGCAACCAATCTTCCACTCCTCCTGGTCTCCTTTAAATGCAGTTAACTTTCTAAGTGTTGCAACCAAGTTTCCCTCCTTGCCTGCCAACGTATCTTACAATACTCAGGGGGCACTCAAAGAGCCGCCCCTTGACATATCTAACAGCATGGACCAATCCAAAGGCAGTGTCAGATTGCGGGCAATTTCTCCTAATTAGGAGCGCTATCAATTTGAGCTTCTGATCCCTGCACAAGTTATTCCTTGGCTTCAAACCTTACATGGAACACACCACTCCCTTGTGGCCCAGTGGCTTTCCTCATATAGTATATTAATCACATTATTCTATAATAAACAACACCTTATTCTATTTATTTCTGTCCTTTCTATTAGACTGTTGGCTTCCCCAAATCAAATACAGAATCCTCATTGGTTCAGTTGTAACAGTGGTAGCAGTGGCAGGTTCACAACCTACCTAAAAGAAAAATTCCCCCAAGAAAGGACAGAGTACGGGCTGTATGGCTACTCCCCACTAAGAGACCTTCCTGCCAATCCCCAAGAGAGACACCCCCAACAGGTACGTCATCTATCAAGATCAGCTGGTACTTACAAGCGTGTATAATTGACTCCGCCTTGGGCAGCACAATGTGAGTGTCACCCTGCCCCAGTCAGACCTGTCACAACGCATGCTAAATCTCCAACTTGAGTCTTTTGCGGGTGGTGTTGAAGGGGCTGACATTGTCAGTTGGCTCCACTCAACCAAAACCTGCCTTTGTATCTGTCAGGTGCCTGAAGCCATGTGGGTTGCCACCGCTTTGGGGCGCCTTACAGGGCCTGCCATAGTGTGGTTCACCAACTGGGCCAGCCAGAAGATAGATTTCACTTGGGCGTTGTTCAGGGATGCCGTAAAATCCTGCCACAGTGGAACCTTTTCCCCCATCATGGTGGGAACTCTCCTCCTGGCCATTGAACAGACCAGATTCCTCCCAGAATACCTTTCAGCCTGGAAAAAAGCCCTTGCTGTTGCCCCAGAAGCTGTCACTGATGGGAACACCATGCTTATCACACTAATAGTCAATGGCTCAAGCCTCACATCTGCAAGTAGATTCCCATGGGACGCTATAAGTTCATTGAAAATTGCTACAAGCCATTGTGGAGGCCAATAAACAGGCTTCTATGGGCTTTTGTAGTTCCAATGACGCACCATCCCAGTCTTGCCCTGCACCTGGCAGCGCCCACAATCAGGTGAGCTGCCGTCAGCCCCGCCAACAAGAGAATGGGGCTAAGTGTCCCCGCAAGGGGGAGCTTCAATTAGCACAAATTGAGGACCTGGTAAAATCCTGGGGGATGTAGATACAAGAGGTTCTACAACCCCACCTGACCCTTGCCCTCAAGCTCTCCTTGCAAAGAATCCCTGCAACTACAATGTTCATGAAGTTGAAGCCCTCAACGTCTTCCAAGTTCATAGCAACAACCCCATTCTCCAGGCCAGCCATTATTCAAATAAATTAACCCACTTGGCCTATCTCTTCTGTTTCTGTGGGAACACCCACAAAATTTTGGTAGATACTGGGGCCAACCACACTATGGTTGACCAGACGTTTGCTGTCTCTCAACAACTAGACCAGGTGCCTGGCCACGTCAAGGCAGTACAAGTAGCTGACTCCCACAGAGTGGTAATTACCCATGAGACAGTACCCTTCTCCATGAGAATGAGCAACATTCAGGTTAAGCTCTCTGGACCAATTATGGCAGGGCTCAGCCACAACGTCATTGCTGGTCTTGACTGACTTTGTTACAACTGTCCCTACATCAACTGGGATACATCTGTAATTACCCTCAATAGAAATGGGATGGGTTTTCAGATACGTCCTATCAAAATGAGCAAATTATTGCATGATACCATGTTTTTCAGAATCACAGAGACAGTAACGTACAATTTCAAGGGGGGAAACTGGACTTTAATCAATGCTCAGTCAAAGTTATCTGTGTCAAACCACTTGCGGCCCCCCTTGGCCACTCCTCTCACACCAGCACTTGTAACACTCTTTGAGGAGTATAAGGACGTTTTCAGTGAAACACTGAACCAACTACCTCCTCCCTGGGAGATCCAGCACGCTGTACAACTACAAGGGTTGCTACCCAAAGCGCGTCCCATATATCAACTGGTGCCCAAGGAAGACAAAACTCTACATCAACACCTTGTGAATGCACTTGACAAGGGCTTCATCCGCCCCTCCCTCTCACCCTACGGGGCTGAAGTCTTCTTCATAACCAAGAAGAATGGGTCACTTTGCTTAGCAACTGATTACTGTGCCCTAAACAACGTAACTGTCAAAAACAAGTACCCTCTGCCATTGATTGACAACCTATTTGACATGCTTGCAGGTGCAAAGGTCTTTAATAAGATTAATCTCACCACAGGTTACAACCAGGTCCGCATTACGCCAGGAGATGAGGCAAAACTGCCTTTCAAACACTACAGGTTGTTTGAGTGTCAGTTCATGAACTTCAGAATGACCAAAACTCCCTCCACCTTTGCTATGTTGATGAACAAAGCATTTGAGGATCTGATTGGAAAGTGTGTTGTTTTGTACCTTGAAAACATCATTGTCTTCAGTCAAGATCAAACCACACACCTCCAACACCTCTGTGCTGTCCTTGGCACCCTTCAGAAAAACCAGCTAAAAGCTAAACCCTCCAAATGCAAGTTTCTTAAGTTGAAGCTGCTGTTCCTTGGGCACACCATTTCTACCCAAGGGATAAAGCCCAACCCTGCAAAAATTAAGGCAATCACTAGCATGCCGCCCCCCACTGATGTGGGCCAGGTGCAAACATTCTTGGGCATGGTTGCCTATGTACGCAAGTTCATCCCCAATTGCGGGGAAGTAATTGCACCTCTCACTGAGCTCCTCAACACCAAACAGCGCTTCCATTGGACCCCCGCCAGGGATTGAGGCTTTGAGACGTTGAAGCAAAGGCTCACAACGGCACCAGTACTGAAGTTTCCCAACCAAAACTGACAGTATAAACTCGAGACTGACGCCTCTGACAGGGCCATAGGGGGCGTGCTGAGGGTAGAAACTGACAATGGCGTCTTCCTTCCCGTAGCATATGAGTCCAGGAAGCTCACTGACTTGGAACAACGTTATCCTATCCATGATAAATAGCTGGCAGCCATTGTACACTGCGTTGAGAAGTGGCGCTTATACTTGAAAGGTGCTACTTTCCCACCCCACGTTCTGATGGACCACAAGTCACTTCAGTACTTCAACACACAGTCTCATTTGACACACCCTAGGCAGGATGGGTTGAGCGTCTATCTCCCTATCAGTTACGCATTGAATACAAGCCTGGGAAGGAACTTGTCACAGCTGACACCCTCTCACGCCTCTATGTAGCATCTATCACTGGGGATGATGGCTTGGATCCAGATTGGCCAATGCTTTACCTCTGTTCTGAGGCAACTTGTTACAAAGGACTTAACTCAGTAATCATCTCCAAGCTGAAGGACAATAAAAGCCAGTTTGCCACTGATGCTGACAACATCTGCTGCCAGACAGAGACAGATGAAAAGACGCCTTATATCCCCATCACACAATGAGGCAACACAATACTACATTATCACCGCACCTTGGGTCACATCAGAGGACGCAACCTCTTTGAGATCATGAAACAAAAGGTTTGGTGGCCGTGTATGTGTCAAGAAATCCTGGATCTCCTCAAAACATGTGTGCTGTTCAAAAAGAATACGTCTAAACCTGCACCCCCAAAGTCTGTCCTGCCCATCAAAGCAATAGAACCCTTTGAACAGTGGGCCCTTGACATTGTGGGGCCACTCCTTGAAGACAGACTGGGAAAGAAGTACATTATCACTGCCATTGATTACTTCACTTGCTGGCCAGTGGCCTGGGAAACAACCAACCACACTGCCACCACCATTACCCGCTTTATTGGCAAGGAAATTGTGGCCTGCTTTGGGTGACCCAAACATCTCATCACAGATGGCGGTCCCAAACTAGTTGGGCATGTCATGAAGGCATACTGTGCCAAGAACGCACTCCAACGTATGGTTACAACCCCATATCATCCACAAGCCAATGGACGCGTAGAGAAATTAAATGGCTCACTGGTTCAATTGATTGCCAAGCTCTCACAGTAACATCCCAATACCGCATGGACTGAACACCTGCCTACTGCTCTACTTATTTTACAAGCAAGGATTAACAGGGGCACTGGGTTCAGCCCCAGCGCCCTGGCCTTTGGGACACCCAACCGTTTGACAGGGGTTGAACAGGGGATGTTTGGTCTACAGTTCCTGGGAACCCCCCTGTTGACAACTCCATCCCTGAACTAATGACGTCCCAGGCCTGAGAGATCAAAAACAAACAAATTAAAGGAGGGACAAAGAACCTTGAGGCAAAATATGCCAAAGGTGACCCCGTCTACAACCTCAACCCCAATTTGGCCAAATTAGAACCCAACCACCTAGGGCCCTTCAAGATAGCCGCGGTCTATGACAACCACACCTATCAACTCAAAGATGCCCAAGGGAATACCAAGAAGCTCTACCACAATTGCTTGCACCCCTGCCACACCATCCCCACACAAAGGTTGTTTGTGCAGACCTTCCCAGATCTCCCGCAGACTCTGATCCTGGTGCCTGACAACAAGCAGGGGACAAGGAGAGTGTTGCAACCAAGTTTCCTGATTTGCTTTCCAATGTATCTTACAATACACAGGGGGCGCTCAATGAGCCACCCCTTGATGTATCTAACAACATGGACCAATCTGGTGGCAATATTGCATTATGGGCACTTTTTCTTAATTAGGAGCGCTATTAATTTGACCTGCTGATCCCTGCACAAGTTATTCCTTGGCTCAACCCCTTACATGGAACAAGCCACCATGTCACTCCCTTGTGGCTGTGTGGCTTTCCCCATATGGTATATTAATCACAATATTTCACAATAAACAATACCTTATTCTTATTATTCTGTCCTTCTTATTGGACTGTTGTCTTCCCCAATTCCAAATACTGAATTCTCATTGATTCAGTTGCAACACTCCCTCTAAGTAAACTAATTCCCTGAGTGACTTGCCAAATGATTTCCTGACTAATCATCAAGTCAGTGGCACTCTTATCATTTGCTCATCTATTATGGGGATCAAACCTTTTGATTCCTAAGCAGAACACTACTTGGAAAAGTCTTGTGACTTTCATGGCATATATGGACAATATGTAGCCTCTGATGATACTATACAATACTCCAAACTCATATCCAATAAAGTATCATCCTCTTCTTTTTTCTCCTTTATCTTGTTTATTATACTTCCCAGAAGTATATACTTAACACTAACATAGATATAGATTTTAATATCTACACAAACTTTGGACAATACATTATTTTATACTCTTACTTTAGGTGGGTTACATACCCTATCTCCTCATGTGACAGATTATAACCTGCTTGCTGATACAATTAAGATTATCTTTCAAACAGGTTTGCCTTCCTTTACTTTTTTTAAATTTAAATCTGGTAGCTCTGTATGTGTTTGTTATAACATTATTTCCTTTTGAGCAAGGCCTTATATTTGATATACTTTTATTTATCTCAGCAGGCTGTGAACCTGCTGTGAACCTGCTGTTATTGGACAAGCCCCATGGCTGCTATGATATACATGTGCACTGTGTGGGTTGGTATGACACTATGTAATATTCTTGTTTCATACCAAATAAAGTATTTTTATCTTCTTAATTTCCCCCTTTATTTTGTTTTATATACTTATAAGAAGTATATGCATGGCACATGAATTTATCTATACTGATGTGCTTGGTGAAAGCAAGTTAATCTATAGGAGGTGTGAAGGAAGGGTTCAGGGTATAACTGTGTTAGATGTTCTTAGAAGGTTTCTTGGGATTAACATATTCCTTGAACACAGTTTGCCCTGTAGGAATGCTATTGTAAATGTTGTAGGGATGAAATGTGTCTTTACAGGTGTCTTCAGGAATGGCTTGGTTAAGGATCTGTGGAATGATGAGCAGTCCACTTGTGTTTGATATTTTTATTTAGGTGTGGTAAAAAAAGGTGTTATCAGTGATAGTGAGGTAGCCTGCAGAGAGGAAGTTGGAGGAAAATGAGAGAAGGATATTTCTATTGAACAATTGATTTGGGTTTTAAGTTAAAGATGTTGTGGCTTGATCCTAATAATGTACAAGGATCAAGTATGACTGGGAATAGTAGCATGACTGATTGGTATGTGACTGAACTATCTTTACGGCAAAGGGAAGGATGGGGATCGTCAGATATGGAAGGGTTTAATTTGACCCCTTGACAATATTTTCAAAAAAAATGCGTGTCAATTTTAGCCTCAAAGCCTTTAATTTGTCCTCTGAAGGCTTTCATCACATTTTGGTAGATTTTGTTTCACCCTGCATCAATAAAGATCCCAACTGAACCCTGTTTATCTTTTGCAACGGCTAAAATTTCACGCAAAATAGCAATATTCCACTGCCCTCTCATGATTGGGTATCCAGTTTATCATTATATCATACTTTTCAGGTTAGCTGCGGCAGATGTTTAATTTCTATACCCACCCTTGGGATATTTACTATTTTTCTTATAAACCCATCAAGAAAGGGAAATATTATAGAGTAAGTAAATATTTATTGTCACAATATGTGTTGGTGAGTTGGGAGCTTGTTAAACCCTTAACTACACATATATTTTTAGTCAGTCAAACGGAAAAATCAGTGACAACTGTGGCATATTTTTCTTGAATTTGGTTTCTTGAATTTGAACCTTTCTGCACTGCTTATTGCACCCTTTACTGGAGACAAGCCCCTTGTTATAAAAATTGGATTTTCTTAAAAGTGAAGCTCTTAGCATTTGATGGAGTGTTTCTTAATAAAACTGACTCACAATCTATCAGCTTTTGATGCCACGCTGGCAGCAGCCACCCGGTACGTAACTAATTGCTCACGTGTCGAAATTATGAATAAGTTGGCGTTCTCTGACGTCAAAAAAAGGAAATCAGAGTTAAACGATATCATTTTTGGAAGCAGCGCTCAACCCCTAAGCTATATATTGTTACTGAAATGCCACTCCCAATCCTATTTGCTACAAATCAGATCGACACTCAAAAGTAAAACCCAGGGTCGATAATGTCACGTGTTCTTTCTCCTGGGATGAAGTTGTACTCCATTGTCTCACCATGCCTATAAACTTACAGGAGATCCAATCTACTTTCCCAAAGATGTTGACCAAGCTTATCCTCCTTGTCCTTTCTGCTGCCTTGGCCCTCCCTGCATTTAGCACCACCTCGGATCCCCAACATCAACTTTTGTATCATCGTGACCCCAAATACTACCCCAATCTTGGACATGGGCTTCCTGCAGATCATGACTGCGTAAACCACAGAGCCCGTCATTGATACTGCCATCGGTTTGCGCTGATAAGCATGCTAATAAAAATCTACTTTGAATAATCCGATATATAATCCCAATGAAATTTAATTTTATATATAATCTTCTGTGAAATCCTTGTTATAAAACAGGTCATTACATCAAGCCAAGTATATTCCCAGCTATTCATAGTTTTTGTTAGAGACGGTTTCTTGACTACCTTCAAAGAATTTAAAAGTTTGAGCTGCTTTAATCAACTTCAGCCCTTCCAGTAAGCTACCAATGCAGCTTCCAAGTAGGGCTGCTTCAGTTTTTATTTGGGTGATGCTATTTTTAAAGGCAGCACCCCAGAAAAATCCCACACCCACTGAAATTTTCTGCAACAAAGTCCAAGGAAGGCAGTTGTGGGCCACAGTTGGCTACTGTTTAAAGTGGCCAATTACAGGAGCTGCCGTGGCTCACTTGTAAAAGTGAGGGTATATGTTGCTATCTAAGTAAAATAAGGTAATATCACCCATCCAACTTTAAAGAGCTGTGGTAGCAGCTGCATTTTTGACCTCCTTAGGTGTGATGTGATGAAGTCAACTTCAGCCAATCAAAGTTAACAGGTAGCCCTTGAAATACCCAGTGTAGTGGCAGATTCAAATCTTCTGAAAGCTTGAAAAATTTTAATGGCTTGGTTTAAATTCCCTGCCCTCTCAATTTCAATAAACAATCTATCTCTTCCAATCTTCACTTTGTTAAGTTTATTAGCTGCAGTGAGCTTCCACAGATACAGGTGCTGCCTTCTCATTGGTTTGTGTTTCTTGTATCCTCTTTTTTTAAATCAAATATAGAACATTTGAAGTCTTAAACTTCACCAGAAGGTATCTATATTGTGTTATATTCATGAAAATGACTCAGTAGTTTTAAAAGCTATGGCAACAACCAAAAATACCTCAGATTTAAACAAAATCCAAGTCGCGCAAGATTCAGGATTCAATTAATTTATAAAATTTCAGTTAATAAATGAACTGTCAAACAAAAAACAAAATTTCACTAGCCCATTATATGAAATTATATCAAACATCAAGTGGTGTAGTTCAAACCACAAACAAAATGAACTGACGCAACAAGTGAAATGAATGGATGCTGTTCCAGAGTATATTATAATCCAATCAGGATTCATATGAGGCACCAACAGAAGGACTAAAATGAAAAAAATTTGAGCAATCTAGAAGCAAGATTCCACAAGCATGAAACAAAATGAACTCACACAAGATGTGTAGTATGAGCAGCCTAAAATAGAAAAATAACAGTTTAACAGCCAATCAACAGCTATCTAATTTAGGAACAGAGGCATTTTATTCATTTTCATGGCTCCAGATTTGTATGGAATGGTTTTGAGAACCTTCCAAATATGAACTCAAGATTACAATAAAAATAAATCATTAAATTTTAAAATTTCTACTTTTAGTGATTTTATCCTAGGTTTTTTTACAATGGTTTTTACTAGCAATATCTTTGACAACACAAGCAGCCAAGCCAGCTTCAATGGAGGCAAGGCTCAGAATGTGGAGGCACCTGTTTACACCCAAGCCTTTGATGGGGGTAACAAGAAAGCTGACCTGTACCTGACCAGCGACCCCTATGGCTTTAACTTGTTCAGTAGTCACATAGTTTCTAGCTCTGCCCCTGCTCCCATACCCACCCCTGCACAAGCTATCCACCAACCAACCAATCAGGATGGCAACCTTGATTTGGAAAAACTTCCTGCCACCAGCCAACCTGCCCCCCTACAGCCAATCAGGCTTCAGCTCCCGTGGCCCAGCGCCCCAAGCGACAAATCATCACCACCCAAATTCTTCAGGAAATTCTGGCACTGAACCTGCAGGGACTGTCCTGGGATCAGATAGCCAGCCAATTACAATTCACCTGGTCTACTACCATGCGGGAATCCAACAACCTGATGAACAGGGGGAATCTGATTGGGACGGCCAAGAAGCCAAAGAAGGCCCCTGAGTTGCAAATATCTGAGGCATACCCAATCATGCTTGACCTTCTCCAGCGGGATCCCAAGCTTTCATTGACCCAGGTCCAGAAGCAACTTGTGCATCATGGCATTTGGGTGTCTGAGCACATGGTGCAGCTCTGGATGTATGAGAAGGTGGCTTTCATACGGGTTCTTACCAATTTTGCTGGCAACCAATGAGATGGCGCTAAGGATTCCCCAGATGACACCGCCATCTAATCAACCCTGGTTCAATACCTGACTAGTCTAACTGATGATGTCATGTTTATTTACTATTACCAGCTATCAATAGCTTTTGATGATTTTGGCAAGCACAAAAGATCTGCCACTCAAAAAGGAAGGAAAAAGGTCAAGAAAGGGACGTTCATTGGTGCATTTCTGGCTGTTTCAGCCAAAGGTTTTGTCTAAGATTAGACAAACCCAGATTTAATCAATGGCTACTCATACAGCTACATTCTTGGTGGATTAATCAACTCCTGGGATGGCTCAAATTCCAAGTACCAGGTTTTCTTGAGCCACCAGATGGAGGGTAGCTCCACCACCCTTGAGGCCATCCAGGGACGCGGGCACCAGGCCTCAGTCTACCCCACCGGCCATGCAGACGTCCATCTGGCTGATGTTGTCTTCTTCAAAATGGGATCCACATTATGAGAGCGCCATCCTCAGGCTTTCAACGACCTCTATCTTGGGGTCCTTGACCACAATTTTCTCTTTGGCTGCCAGATGATGGCTGATTTATTTGCGCAAATGGTTTTCCATGTGAACATGGGCAACCAATCATGTAATGATAAGCGCCTTTCACCTCAGATCACTGCCACCTACCAGTCCATCCAGCCAATGACCAATGAGGAATATGATAAGTGTTATATGGCAGCCATCACACAAAATCCTCCTGCCTCCTGCCTCCACCCCCGCCATCAACACCCCTCACCCGCAAGCCCAACCCACCCAATCCCAGACCCCCAGGCTAGCACCGCCTCTACGTCTTCCTTCCTGCGCTATTCTACCTCCTAGGCATCACTCTCCCTTGCCCCAATAAACCCCTGTCACCAAACATTTTCTTTTATATTATCTTTTTTGAATTTCAATTGGTCATGTTCTCTTTGTTTATAGTTGGTTTTATTTGTTATGTTCAGCTTATTTCTATAAAATCATATATTTACTATGTTGTGTATCTAGATCCAGAACACAGTTATTTTTAGCACTTAAACATAGCCCCTTGTGAAAATATTAACAACTTGGTGATTAGCTAAATTTGAATTAGAAAATTATAGTGTTAACTGTTTTTAGATAAAGTTGTTACTGATCCAAATTCAAAACCTTAAATATAAACTTTAAGCCAATCAGGAGCCAAGTGATAAAGTGATTTTTGTGACATAAAGGGTCATTCAATAATTCTTTGATGCATGTGCTCTAATTAATATGATTTGCTGGATGTTTTGCCATTGTGCGCCATTGCCGCTGTGGCAAGTTGTTGATGGACTAGTGCTAACCCAGTAGCTGATTGGGCACTAGTTCATCAACAACTTGCCACAGTGGCAATGGCGTACAATGGCAAAACATCCAGCCAATCATATTAATTAGCGCACATACACCAAAGAATTATTGAATGACCTTTCATGTCACAACAATCACTTTATCACTTGGCTCCTGATTGGCTTAAAGTTTATATTTAAGGTTTTGAATTTGGATCAGTAACAACTTTATCTAAAAACAGTTAACACTATAATTTTCTAATTCAAATTTAGCTGATCACCAAATTATTGTTAATATTTTCACAAGGGGCTGCCAAAGCGCCAAAAATAATATGATAATCCAGGAAACAATTCCAACACAAAGCAAATGGCACATATTGAGATGAGCGTAAAACATATACACAATGGGTAAAAAGATGGGATAATGTAGTGAATGGGAAAACAAAAAGGAATAAACAAAGAGGCAGCATGTTGCAACTGAACCAATGAGGATTCAGTATTTGGAATTGGAGAAGACAACAGTTCAATAGGAAAGGACAGAATAATAAGAATAAGGTATCATTTATTGTAGAATATTGTGATTAATATACTATATGGGGAAAGCCACAAGGCCACAAGGGGGTGGCATAGTGGGGAGTTCCATGTAGGGTTTGGAGCCAAGGAATAACTTGTGCGGGGACCAGCAGGTTGAATTGG
>QTSX02004634.1:0-39714 GCA_014839935.2 Entomophthora muscae | reverse complement strand
GATCCAAGAGGCTGGAAGAATTGTCGCCCACAGGCAGTGCAGAAAGAGGTAATTTTAGATCACAAGTCTGGTGAGGTTGATCATAGAAGCAACAAGAAACAGGTCAGGAAAAATGCAGAAACATAAGAGCTGAGAGTAGCATGGATTTGCGTTCTCTGCAATTTAGTTCAAGATGAGTATATTTTGAGGCTTTAAATAATAATAAAAGGTCTCACAGGAGCACTCCCAGGCAAGAAAACAGGCAAGAAATAGTGAAGTGGCCTTTGTGGAGCTTGGTGGCGCTCTTGGGTGTCTTTGAAGCCGGCAGAAACAAAAGCAGGTTTCAAAATAAAGATTTACAGCAAAAAAATCAAAGTAAAAATATATTTATATTGAATTCTAATTAAAAACTTTCAGTTCAAGCATAAAAGTTTGAAAGTGTAAGCAAAAACATAAAGACTATACACCCAAGTCTACTGTTTAAAGTCTCAGGAAGGAAAGCTGTGGGTTCAACGGAAGGTATTAGGTAAACTTTGGAAAAAAAGACTAACTTTACACAATTCTTTAGGGTTGAGAAACTCCAAACAGGGAGTTTCAACACTTTAAAGTACAAAAATTGTGTAACTGGTTCCAAAGTTTTTAATGAACTAGAAAATAGACAAGCATGAGGGACTGGGCCCCCTTGCTGTGTCAAAAGGAGTGTGTTGCAGAGATGTTCACATGACTGGGGACCTGGATCAATTGTGATTGAAAGAATTTGCTGATCAGATAGGGAGACTGAAAAGTTTCTCCTTAAATTTCTGCGGCCCCTCTGATTGGCTGGAAATTTCAGACATTTTTTAATTCACCTGAGTTTTGAGCATTGATATGACGTCATCTGATTGGTTGGATCTGATGTTTTCAAAGTGGGCATTTCACTTGCTAACAAATAATCCAAATTAACCAATGTTTCTTCCCAGGGGGCAACCAAAGGCAATGGATCTGCAGAGTAGGCCAGCACAAATCTCTCATCAACTGTGTTTGCCAAATCCCCTAATGAATTAAGGGGTTTGGCTAATATTTTTGGGCCTTTTTTAGTAAATTTGGGAAAAAATAGTGTGATCCAATGCCAAGGGTGGCAGTGAATTTACAATAGATAAAGACATTTTGGTCAGCATCACTCATCCCAAGAAAACAAACAAAAAAGGAGCTGTCAGTCAAAAAACACCAATGGAGACTTAAACTGGCCTGAATCAAGAAATTGTCATGGAGTGGTGTGGCCAAGCAGGTGCACCTTTGAATGGGACCCAACAAGCTGCTGTTTAAGGCCTAAACCCCCAAAAATCAGGTAATTTGATGTTTACTGACCCAAAATCAATTTATATTACACATCACACAATTTTTGGTCAATTCTAGAGGCCTGATAACAAAAATTTCCTGTTACATCAGCATCATTCCAAAGCCCATTATCACTTTAAAACGTTTACCAGAACTACTGCAGTAGTTCAATAAACATCATAACTTATCACTAGTTTTACACTTTTAAGTTTTACAGATTTTACAGAATATGGAGCCTTGGTACATGCCTGTGAGATATCTGATGGCTGTAGCGCCAATTTTGCGGCCTCTGCTCTGTTCTTTGACGCTCCCAATCTTGAAATTGAGAAAATTGTCAAACCAAATTGCAAGATTCTCTACTTGCAAAATTCAGTGATTATTTCCCAATCTCTTATTTTGTTGTTGTCTGTTTTAGTTTTTTAGGCTCACTTTGCCAATGCCTTTTCTTGGATAATTTTCCTGTGCATTTCAACTTTACAATTTTTTCACATTCTCAATTCTTTGAGCATTTGGAATTTTATACCTCGTTTTGTGAACACTTCCAAATTTTGTGACAACTTCACCATTACAGTAAGAGAGGGAGCTAAACTTACTAAGCTCAGATCCCATCCTTGGGAGTTACCTGCCAGGATGCCATTCAGTACAAGACTGGGACAGCTGCTTGAACAGGTGCCCAGAAGGACGCAGCAGGGGATAGTGGGGGAAGATAGGCATTCAGCCTCATCAGGAGCATACCCACAACTAGCCATGAAGTACACTTGGGGCTGACTTCTGGGATCATGAGCATGTCAAGGCAGGAGAAAGACCTTCTACCCCCACAAACAGGGCAACAGGACCATCTCAACCTGCTGACCTACGGAAAGATTGACGGGCAGAGCATACTCCACATTGTTGCAGGTCAGGCTGCAGACAAGATTATCTTCTGTGGACAACAAATTACTTGCTTTTCCAGGGAGGTTGTCCAGGAGATACATCAGTTGGAAAGGGTTCTCTTGAGCTAGATATGCAGAAGAAGAAATTTGGCCCCAGAGCTCAGGCAAGGTGGACCAAATTAAAAGCAGAGCAGGGGCCAGGGTAAAAACCACAAATTTGGTAACTGGGACAAAAATGGCTAGAATCACAGAGAAATTCTGATCTTTATGAGAGGGTTGAAACAGATTTTACTGGAGAGAATCAGGACAACTAGGGTATTACAAGGGAATTTTGGACCTTGGAAGCCTTAGAAGGTGTCTGGGAGGCTTGGTATAGCCTGGGAGCGTCTTTAAAATGAAGACGTGCAGTTTCAAAGTCAATTGAGTGCAAAAAACAAGAAAAATCAAGATTAAAGTAATATTTTATAATAAAAACTAACTGAAACTTGAGTTTCACCTCAAAAGCAAAAGTGTGGCCAGGTAAAATACTCAAATTCAACGCCAATGTCAAGCTTAGGAGGACCAGGGGAGAAACGGAAAGCTCTGGTACAGGGATAAAGGTAAGGATAAACTGAATTTTACTGATAATTTTTAGATCAAAGGACTCTAACAAACAGAGTCCAAAGTAAAACTCACAAATTATTTGTAAAACCTTTATTATAGAAAAATAAACAAGCAGGGACCCAAATGGGCCTGCTTGTCATTTTAAGGGATATAATTTAGAATGGTAGAACTACCATGAGTTGTGGGGCCCCCTGATTGGCTGAGGGATCATTCTTGCAGCCCATTGTCAGGGAGCTGGAAAGTTTTGAATTAACTTGCAAAGAAGGATCTGATTGGTTAGTGCCTAAGCAATATCTTGCAGGAGATTTGTGGCTGAAACTCTTGAAGTTACTGTGACCAATGTGTCCCTATTTGATTGGACAGATCTAATAATTTTGAAGAGGGGACAGCATCAGGCCAAATAACAATCCAAATTAGTCAGCCATTTTTCCACTGTTGGGAAGGGAGAACCAGGCATGATTGATGGAGCTTAAAAAGGGGATGGCAACACAAAAGGCTTGTCAACGGTGTGCACCAAGTCAGCCATGAAAGTTTGAGGTTTGACTGGATTTGGATCTGTTTTATTTGTGCGTCTAGAGAAGATGGTTTGATTCAAAGCCAAAGAGAGAGTGACTTTACAATGTAGCATTCTTGAAGTTTTCAGAATCCTGTACCAACTTGTTGAGAATAAGGTGCTAAAAGTTAGGCACAACAGTTCTTGGACTTTTTCAGGCAGGGAGAAATCAGGGTTCTGCTTCACAGCTGGCATATACATCATGATTGCTTTGCTGTGAAAGTCTATGATATTTTCAACACCTGCTGTTCTTTTACTGTTCTATAGTGTGAGGCTCTTTGATGTTTTTGTCACCTTTATCTAAATAAGCTTGCAGCTGGTGTCAATCACTGGCTGAACCTTCTACATTGGGATTCATTGAACTGACTCCTGTCTGTACATAGGTAGATAAACCAAGGGCACAAGCTCAAGTTCCTTGCTGTCCAGAGTTTTGAATAGGACAACTCTGGTAGCCTTTTGGGATATCCTGGGCACTCCTGGGTTGATAATCTGCTTTCTCTAACCTGAGTGATCTAGTTGCCTGTCTTGTCTGTGAAAGCTTGATGTTGTTCACTGCTGCTTTGCTGCCTCCTTAAGTGGGCACTTGTGTTGTGCTCACTCTGTCTTCTGACCCTCTGAATATCCCTAGCCACAGCATGCACCAGCTGGGTTACTGCTCTGCTGTTAGGCTTCTTTCAGTTTACAATGTGGTATGATATGAAATCAAGCTAAGTTAGGTATGGCTCAAGTTCTATAGGGTGCTGTTTATCTGTTGATGAGTAGGCAAATTCTGGGAAAGCTTCAAAGAGTGATCTGAAAAAATAACTTTATTGAATGATGAGTTAGGCCTTTATAGCCAGAAGTACTGTGGCAGGGACCTAAGCTGGATTGGTGGTTGGGTATCAGGTGGCAGGGCTTGGATCAGGAATGAGCAAATAGATGAACAAGCCAGGTGGAAGTTGGTTTGATACCAAAACAGGCGATGGATGGACGTTGAACTAGGTTGGAGATTGCTGGAGTGGTTTAGCGTCCGAACCTTTGAAACTGTTATGCTATTGAATTGGAATACACCCCTCTCAAATGCCTATTTATAGGCATGTTATATCTAAAATAGAGCATTTGGCTGCACATAACCCTTTATGGAATGGATAAATCGATCCCCAACTAATTCCCCCAGATTTTATACCAGATTGAAACACTCAACAATATTTTCATGATCTCTGTTTCATATTGGGTGACTTATTTTAGATAGCTAGGCAGCATGCTTGTATACAGCTCACTTTGCACGATGGCTGAGGGATCATGCTTGTGGGTTGAGTTGGCCTTGTGCTTCTTCTATGGGTTGAGTTTTGGCAACTGCGGCTGAGTGTACTTTGCCAGTGATTCATATGGTAAATGTATGTATACCACAGGACAACTTAAGCTGTTTTGGTTGTGGTTTCAAGATTTTTATAACCTATCTCAGTTGTTTTCCTTTGTCATCTGAGATGTCTGTTGCTTTGTTGAGCTATTTTGTCTAGTGACGTTTGAAATCTATGTTAATAGTGTGTATTCTACACTGGTGCTTAGATCTCATTTCAGTTTGAGGTCAGTTCGTTCACAGATGACTCGATTTCGCTTACCCTCACAGCTTTGAAAGCTACTGTACATTTGATCTCAAGAGTAGATTGATTGTCACTATTGGTTACCCTTTTGACCTTGGATAAGTGCCTTGTTTGTGGCGGGTAACTTATTAGGGCCTAGTGTTTGATATTCGTTCTGCTGCCAGTTACTGATAAGTTTTAGACGATGGCTGTATTCATCTAATACTCTTAAGTTTGTTTCAATCTTTCCAGATGGCTACATGGCATCCTTAAGTAAAATGCATGCGGTCACCCCTTTAAGAAAGCAAGCTCATATCTGGGCTTAAGTTAGCTGGCTTGTTCACGCTGCGGTATCATTATGTAGCTTTATAACAGGGGACTGCTAATATCATATGCCCATTATGTAAGTTCAGCTAGGCGTGTGATGGTTGAACATAAATCCTGATTTTTAAGAAACCGTAAAGTCTCTAAGCAGCAGGAGTGTGTCAGCATTGACCCAGCTTAGAGACATTTTTAAATCGAGTTATGGTAAGATGGTCCTAGTTAGTGCCACATTGAATGCATTTGAGTTTGACATAAGAATAACTCTAGTCAAATCAATTAAAGTTGTTTATACCAAGTAGTCATAAACATAAAGTCTGATTAATCATGAAGCTCACGTGGATACGCTACGATAAATTAAGCAGCAAATGATTAGGGCTGAGAAGGGTTCTCAGTGGCAATGTCGCTGGAGCTCGAAGGAGCTGGGTTTTGGGAAGATGACGATTGAGGCTTACGACTAAGAATCTGTGGCTGCACAGAGTTGTTTGTCTGAGGCTTTTGTGACTTGGCTTTAGGCTTTGGTGACAAAGGCGTTGTGGGACTGGATTGAAACTTATTCTGATGGCGTGGTGCAGGTTTGCTTTGCGTTGAGTCTCTAGCTAAGAAAGCCTTGAGGCGTGAAGGGGTAAGCTGAGGGTGGTCGATGTTGAGGACAGTGTTGGAAGGTACCCATAATCCCCGATGAGCCTCACATCTAAATGTAAGCCGAATTCATAAGTGGTAGTTACCTTCCATCCAAGTCCGTTCCAACGGCAAACGAGCGGTCAAATAGAATCTCTAAAAGATCAGGTTCCTTGCCCACAATAGTGCCCTTGGTACCAAGGGGGCTTTGGAAGTTTCGCTAACGCTGATGACCCGTTGTCCAAGCTCAAAGGACTGTCGTCCCAGCTGCATGCCTGGCATGGATGGGGAGAGCAAAGCCTAGAGGTTAGTACAAATCTACATCTAGACATACCGAACGGGGGGCGCGTTCAATTGTCAAAACGGTCAGCTTTAGTGGCTTAGTATAGAAGTTATCCCAGTGTGCCTGGATACGGGCGACTATCGATTGTTCAAGTGACTCGGAACCCACAGGAGATAGGCGGATCTTATCAAGGCCTTTAGCTTTGAGCCACTCTCGGATTGCTTCAATCTTTTCAAGAGCGTCGCCACGAGGGTAAACAAGTTCGGCAGGTATAATCGGCGTATATTCTTCGTTACTGAGGTATTTGAGGAGGTCAGGGAACGAACGTGAGAAAGATGAGATGAGCGCACAGCCACGTGGCGAGAATTCCCAGCCCTTGGCACCACGGCGGCAATACTCCACTGCCATCTCTCCTTTGCCCTCAAATTTAAGGCCCAAGCCGACATTGTAAACGTTGGTCCCTTTGCCTGCAGAAAGCTGAAGTTTGATAGAAGAGGTTATGCGCGAGAGGCCTGAAGGACTGCATCGCAATTGCTTGCTGAGATCGCGTAGCGGGAGATACTGCACCGAAGCACGATGCATACGTGCCAAGTCAAGTCCCAGGTTATGTGCCTCGGGATACTGAACCAACTTCAAGTTCAGGGTCTCGGGTTTACCTGAGTTAATCTTGTCCACTCGACCAGGTAGTCCATAGTAGCTATCGCCCAAGAAGAAAATCTGAGCTTTCAACGGGAACTCCTCTTCCAGGGGCAAAGTCTCTCGCTCCTTGAAGCGTGGGTCTTCATTCCTGGTGTCGGTTGTTGTCATGTTTACTGGAAATGGAACCATCAATGCTGGATCTTCTTCGAATCGCTTTACGAGCGAGCCATCCAAATTCCGGAAGAGGGCGGTAAACAGAGCTACATGATAAACAGCCTTGACTCCGACTTGGATGCCTTGGCGCGACATCAAGGTTGAAGCTAGATTGGCAGCGGATTTCTTGAAACTGGAGCCATCCGTCGAAGTGAACCCACTTTCATTGTAGCAGCCGGATTGGCCTTCTACCATAAGTACTTTGCCTTCACGGAAGAAAGGGTAGCCAACAAATATCACCTTCCCAATGGTTTGTGCTAACTCGGGAAGCTCGCTTGGGTTGTCAGCAACCTTAAGACAAATACTCTCGTTGCGGCTAGGCCTTT
This sequence comes from Entomophthora muscae, assembly GCA_014839935.2. NCBI lineage: Eukaryota > Fungi > Entomophthoromycota > Entomophthoromycetes > Entomophthorales > Entomophthoraceae > Entomophthora > Entomophthora muscae. The sequence continues at coordinate 32,425 of QTSX02004634.1, read as the reverse complement.
CAAACACCTGAACACTCTGGCCCATGAATGGTGTCACAGGGAGAGTATGGAGAGATGGGAATCCCGCCGGTGCGTCTGCACCTAGCCGCACGCCCGGACACAGACGTGACGTGAAGACATCGTCGGGAGGGCCGTCGGGGAGACGATAGATGGTGGAAGTACATCTGGATTTGACAGCAGGGAAATGGTCGGGGAAGGTGGAGGGAATGTGTGAGAGCACGGCATCTGGATTGTGCCGAAACTTGAACGCATCGCCATGTGAATTACGCTTGCGCTCCTCTTCTGTTAGCAGGTGGTCTTGAGAGACCATTGCAGAAAGCAGTCGTTCCTGATCAATAAACGGAATAAGAACAACTGCCTCCCAGTCGTTCTTCTTGCCGTTGGCATCGGTCTCGAACTCCAGAGGGTAAAAATCATAGATTGTTGAACCAGGGTTAGTCATGAGTGGACGATAGGCAGGGGGAACAAGATTCATTGAGCGTGAGGGAAGCACCCCCATCAGCTGTTCAAACGGCTTAAAGGGCGTCCCCTTTTCTAATACGATTTTGAGGTTACCCAGCCCCCTTAAATCACTGAGAAAGGGGGCATAGTGGTAGGGATAAAACCATCCCCACGATGGAATACCACGATAATAGTAGTACATGACCCATTGGATTCCCTCGGCATAGGCTTGGATCAGAGCCTGGAGTCCTTCGGTATCCTCCTGCTTGATATGCATTTTGTTGTAGTAATACTTGGAACGCCAACTTTGATACTCTTTGGACGCCTTCAGGACGTCACGCTCCTCGGTATCGCCATCAAGAACAGGCCATTTGAGATAATCACTATAGACCTGATCCGAGTCGCGCGTCTTGACCGCCTTGGTTCGGATTGCAACATACGAATCACCTTCTTCATCGTCTGTTGTGCTAGCATCCGAAATTTCACTATTGCCAGCTACCACCGTGTACTGCAATACTGGAGGCTCTCCATCTTCTGACGTTACGTAATCCGCCTGCAGCGCGAGCCCCAAATCATCGGTCAAAGACTTTAGGAAAAGCACGTCCTTGAAACTGCTCACGTCGGGCAAACAAAGGCGAAGAGGAGTGGGCTGCATCTGAGCGATTTGTAGCCTTTCTACGATTTCGCGTTGGGATTGCGTCAACTTTTTGGTCTCGCCGAGCGCATCCTTGAGCAGGTTCTCGTTGCCTGCTAGCGACAAGAACTGCAAATACTCAAAGTCATCAAGCAGATGTAAGAACTGTTCCAGACGGACAAAGTTGATTGTACCCGCATCATTGATGTATCCATCCCCGGTGATCAGCCACTTTGAATAAGCCCTAAACAGCTCAGTCAAGACGCCCTCGCCAATGTCAAAGCCAGGCAGATGCGGCAAGAAATCATTGCCAACAAACATTACCATCATGATGAAATCATCAATCACACGCTCCAAATCATACTGGAACTTCATCTTTGTCCGATCAAACACAAAATCCATCTCCAAGTACTCCCGAACTACTGAAAGATGAAGCAGAAAGAACCGAGGCCCGCTCTCTCTAAACGAAATCAATAACACGCTTGATGCCTACTTACCGTCGCACAGCTACCTGCTTTCCAAAAACCACTTCTTCACGCAGCAAAGCGAAATGCGGTTCATGACTAAGCAAGCCCAACATAATCAAGTCGGCATCAAGACCATACAGGCAATGACGCAGATTAGGGTCATACTCAGGCTGGGCTTTACACAACCGAATGTATTCCATGATCTTATGTTCTCCTTCCCCAGGAACTTCATGGCTTGAAAGGATGATTTCAACTTTCTGCCACTTCTCACTTTCTGAGGTCTTCTTGTGTATGAAGTATTTGAGATGCGCAGTCAACTTTTCCATAAACTCCGTTCCTAAGGAGAAAGTCAACATGGAGCTTTTACAATAAAGCTATCGATTTAATGGCACTTACCAGGAGTAATACAATTCGAATCAAAGGAATCCTCACTAACTATAACCCCTTTTTTCTTGGCATCACGGGCCTCCTTTTCACGATCCATGGCAGTGCGAAAACGACGGGCTCGTTGTTGATTCATTTTGGCTCGGGGAGCCACGCCTTGGGGTTAAGTTTAGCATAAGGTTTGAAAAGCCGCACAAAAAGTGTGGCATGTATAGAAAATTCTAAAAAAACGCAAGATAAAGGTGTTTAAAGAATGCTTATTAGCCGTATAAAGCTAAAGGTGCTTTAGTTGATGAAAAGTACTAAAGAAAAAATGAGTAAGTCTTAGAGACCCAAACACTATAGAACAAGGATGAATTCAGAGTAATAAAAAAGAAATTGTAAAAACAAAGTAGTTACCATCAACGGCCATATAAATAAGTTTTTGGGGCTGTATGATTTCGAAAAGATTCTCAATATAGCTGAAAATCGCCGTGAACATAAACTTATCGCTCAAGACCTGATGAGCCCCCTTATTGGCGTGAGTGGCATTATGGATGATACCATTCATGTCAAGGTATAAATTATCTATGGCCAACATTAATATCTGGAGTCGATCGCTTATGGTATTTTATAAACAAGAAGCCATTTACCAAAGACAGGGATGTTTGCTCCTTCTATCAGCTGTGAGCTGAGCGGATACCGCTCGCTAAGCCAGCGAAACATCTTTGGAATTCCATGGTTGTTTAGTTGTATGGGTGGTAATCTTCAGAGTTTATAATATAGAGCAATGAGTTGCGTTGGCTTCAAAATTGATTGATTAATATGCCAATACGATAGTGACTTAAGCTTGATAACGGGGATTATGTTCCAGCTAGGACTTGATGTTGTAAAGAACTTAACTCTATTTATGGCTGGTGAGCCAATTTGAGTGACAAGCTGCAGTTTACCAACCCCAGATCTCCATTCCTTTACTCCACATTCAATGACAACTTGCAATGCTTCACACGCACTCTTATAAAATTTTAATTCAAATTTGAATTGATCGATGGGATTACATTGTGCTCATTATTACAATGATTAAACAAACTTGGGGTCGATACTCCAGCATCAAAGAGGTATGCAGTATAATTGTGTAACCACAGCAGGTTATACCAAGCAAGGTAAAACAACAAACAAACAAACATCGCCAGCCTAAAATTGATCAGAAATCCCCTTTGACATTGGTTTCAACCCTTTTGATAAAAATAACTCTAATTTAAACTATAGACATACAATAGTTTTCACAGCTGTGGAGATGAACAGAATGAACTCAGCATAGAGCAATGGGCTGGTTTCTAGAATGCTAATAGGACAGCAGACTGCCAAAAAATAAAAAAATAAAAATCAAATATGATACAACAACCAAAGCAATGTACTAAACAAAATAGACAGGCCATAGTGGGATCCAAAATGTTCTATTTATTATGTGGTATAGCCAACACAAGATTAGAGTGTTTGAAACAAAATTCCACAAACACAAGCCAAAATGTCCCTTTTCAAGCCAGATTATGTTCACATAACAAAAGAGAATAGGAACTCTGAAAGTTTAATCCCCTCACAAGCTAATTATGGAATTAGATATTTCAAAAAATTATAGGCTTTATTTGATTAACATAGTTTTGGTACTTTCTAAAATATGGCTTCCAATTGGAATAAAACTAAGATCTAGGAAGTTTTAACCTTTTCTCTTATTAACTTTCATTATAATATTTTAAAATGATATTTACTAGTGATAATAATTTTGAGATGCATCATGTCAAGGCTTTTGGTATTATACCTGGCATCAAACACCCCTTTAGGGAGCAGAAAAGGTACAGGCCTTAAGCTAAGCCCCAGGAAAAAAGTCTATCAAATTTTCTCACTAGCTCAGCCATAAAAGCAGATTCATGTCAGGGAACCAACCCTGATTGGCCGGCTTGCTAGTGTTTGGGAACTGATGGGTTATGGATTGGGTGGGCAGAGCCCACCAAAGGATTGGTGTTAACTTAATGAGGTAGGACATTGACTTGCCCACTCACAACCACGGACCAGCAGCTGGGACAATAGTATCTATTACTCCCGTGAGAGTAATATATACAATTCCAAAAAGCTTGTTGGTATGGTCCAGTGGGAGCTCGGCGGCAGAGGCAGGCATTGGTTTGGGGATGATGGGTGGTTCTATGTCCATTTGGTAGGTGAGAAGAAAGTTTTATTTATCTCTGAACAGGTGGGGTTTGGTAACGTACCAAGGGCCTTCTCGGTTGTATCTGGTTAACTCGGTAGTTCTGGCCAAGGGATCCTGGGCTAGTATGTTGTCGGTGGTGTAGTCCTTGTACTCAGGCTTTAAGTGGTACTCTGTGAAATAGACAGGACTAAAGGGGGCACCTGGCGGGCGGTACATAGCTGGTGGGTTGGCAGGGGGGCAGACAATCTTGGGGTTAACTGGAAGATGGCAAGAATAAAATACGGCAATAGTTGGGGAAACCAATATCTCATAACCTTTATTTAAAAATGACAATGAGGGTTGATCTCGCCCTGACAGGTATTTATACCACGCTGCCAGGCTTCACTACCTGGTCGGGTTTTTTGGGCTCAGGCGGGTTGGCATCAGGTGTCTCAGATGGCAGTGTGGCGCTCGGCACTGGCGGTTTGCCACTGGCCGCTTTGGGGTGAGAAGACTTCAAATCCTTCTGTTTATTTATTTGGGTATTGGGTGCCTTTTTGGGTTCAGTGCCTTCCTTGGGACTTTGGGAGAGTTTGGAATAACTTTCAGGGAGAAATTTGTCTATTTCATCAGGCAAACCGCCAGTGTCAGGCGTTGGCACCTCAGGGAAATTCCTGGCATCTTGCACTGGCAGTTTGCTTGCAGAATCCTGCGGGGCAGCTAAGGGTTTGGGTCCTGGCAGGCTGGCAGCAACTTCATCAATTAGCAGTGGGTTATTGTGTTCCCAGCCTATGAGTCTGGCAGTCCGCAAAGAGTTTTGTCCAGGGTTCAACTCTGATTCCATATTTTGAGATTTAGGAGCATCCAAATTGTCATTCCTGAAAATTCAGCTGATATTTGACAGAAAAACTTGCATTCAATGTTGCAACCAAGTTTGATACCTTGCCTGGCAACATATCTTACAATACACAGGGTGCATCCAATAAGTTACCTCATATCATCAATGTGCCACTGTGTGGCTATGTGGTTTATCTTCATCATATAATAACTTCTATTTTCCAATAAAAATGTTATCTTAACCTAATTTTTTTCCTTTTTCTTTGGGCTGTTGTCCTTTCACTATAAATACTGAGCTACAATCAGTTTATTTCCAACAGTGATAGCAGCAGTAGGTTTATTTTATGGCTTATCTCCATGAAAATTCTTGTGAGAAAGGGGGGCTAAACTAACTAAGTTTGGCTCTCATCATAGGAGAAAACCCCACCAGGACACCATCTAGTGCAATACTGGGATAGCCGCTTGTATGGGGGTCCAGGAAAAGAATGTAGGAGACAGTTGAGGAAAGTAGGAGTTCAGTACCATCAGCACCATTCCTGCAAGTAGACAGGGAGTACATTGGGAATGTATTCCTGGAGCACAAGTGCAACCTAGGGGCAGGCTGGGGCTTTTCTACAAGGGAGTGGTTGCTGGAAAATCCACTCCACACACCATCTTGGGATCCAAGTTGGGAAGAAATGGGTCCAGATCATCACAAGTGAGACTTCTCACCAGATATTTCCTGGAGACCAAGAGATCTTGGGCACTACTGGAAATATTCTCAACAACATTTAGGAGGTAAGAGAGATTATCTCTCACCTGATGCACAGAGGAGGAAATTTTTCCCTAGAAGTCAGAAGAAGTGATCCAAATCATGAGAAGAACAGGAGCCAAAGTAAACCCCACAAACTTGAATATTAAAACCAGCATTTTTAGTGGTACCAGTAAATTTTGGAGTCTTTGAATGGGTCTCTAGCACAAAAAAGACAGAACCTTAAAGGCAGGAGTAATTTTTGAAGACCAGAAATGAAAAAAGAAGACCCAGAAGCCTTAATGTATCAAATCAGGTGCTTGGGAAGGACCTATACGGCAACCGCTTAAGTTTGAACTTAAACACAAGCAAAAAGTTAAAACTTTCCAACTTAAAGTAAGTATTTATATTGAATAATATATTAACAGCCAGTTTTAAACTCAGGTTTTGAGAGTGTATAGCATAAGAATTTACGCTGATACTAACGTTAACTATAGAAGTGTTGTTGTTGTGAATGCCGCCATTTACCATGATTTGATTTTGCCTTTGATGGGTTATTTCAAGGACAAATCTCTCTCTTTTGCTTTTGCCTCTCAAAATTAGTCTATATCTAAACTGGAAAATACAATTTTTTGGTTTCCTGATTCTGTACAACTCACTTGCCCCACTCATGCTTGTGGTGAGTTGTCATGAATGCAGCTATTCACTGTATTTTGATTTCGCCTTTGGTGGGCCATTTTGAGGACAAATTGCTCGCTTTTGCTTTTGCTTCTCAAAATGAGTTGGTGACTGATTCAAGAAATACAATTGTTTGGTTTCCTGATCCCTGCGCAAGTCACTTGCCCCACTAATGCTTGTGGCAAGTGATCCTACTGTCTATGTACTGTTTTGTGGTAAAGCTACACAGTATATATTCCCAATCTTTATACCCAATAAATCTTAAGTTCTATTCACATTTTTGTCTTTTTGTCTTCTGTACTTCTGCGCCTCTCTCTAGCCACAACTAGTAGAGATTATTCTTCCAGGGCTGCAAGGTAAACACATTTGCCTTCCCTGTCATCTAACCAAGACTTGGTACAAATCCAATCCCAAGGTTAGGATTTCCCGTTGTGTGTCTTTGCCGCACCTCAGAACACAACAAAAATGGTGCTCACTACAGGGGCTGTAAGCCCCTTGGTTATCCCTTTTGCATCTACGTTTTCAGGTCCTTTGCCTCCGCCTATACAAGAGTTGACTTCACCTGAAATAACCAGTCCTCCTATTGAGGAAGATATTGCCAACCAGCCTATTACCCCCACTATACTGAACCTCGGAAATGGTCCCCGCCTAGTTGCCTACCCCATGGGTACCCCTGACTTGGAACAAGTCATGTCAGTAGCCCTTGGGATAGCCCGTGAGGAAGCCATCCCTTGCCTTCAGTTGCAGTTCAGTTGGGCTGAATACTACAAATTAATTGTAGCTCCTCAATTTCCACAACATCTCCTCTCAGCAGCTGGCTCCGTTGAGCTCTTACTATTGTCCTTTGTACAGCCTGCCTTGGCCCACCATCAAATGGTGTTGGGGCTCCACATCTAAGAAATCTTGTCTCTGCAAGCCGTGGTCACTCATCACTGGGACCAGTTTGCTGCCTACCAACAGTGGATCCATTCCCTGTTTTCATTGGTATCTGACAATCAACGCAACTCTGTCACCTCCCAGACCTGTTTGGTTAATTCTATCAAACAAATGTGCCAGTCTATTCATGAATACGTGAGAGAACGTCTATACAAGTTTCATCATATAGAACAACCCTGGAAAACTCAGGTGGATTCCACCTTAAACACTTATCTCACTGACTTCAAGCAACTTGTGAAACAGCTCAATGCCTTCACAACATATTCCTTTGAGCAGCTACAGCAGGTAGTGGACTTTGCTGCTAGCGGCCTTAATGAACTCGGTACCGCATTTGAGCAAGAGAGAGCTTGTCACAAGTGATAAACTCCTGTCAACTATGATAATCAAAAGAACTCAACTATGGGAGCCAAACCCTGGCATCTCGCGGGCTGCCAGCCCGCAGGGCCAGCCGCCTGCCCGCCTGCAGTTTTTGGGGATCAAATCAGGATCAGATTTGACTTCAGAGAATCTCCTGAAGTTTGATGAACCAAGTTTGCCTACAATGATGCCCCTGCGCTAGGGGTTCCTGTTAACCCAACCAATCAACAGGCCAGGTTAGCCACAGACCCCAGAATAACCTGGGCCACATTGGAAGAAGAAACAAAGGTACCTTCCATAAGAAACGGGCCACCCAGAGATGACCCGTCCCGTGACCTGGTTGAAGAATTGGAGTGCTCTAGTTGCAAGTCAGCCAATGAAATAACCCCTGCAATTGTTGCCATCAAGGGCTGTGAGGACCTAGTAGAGGGAAAAACCCGGGCCATGAAAATCTTTGAATGTTTTGCCATGACAGATGGGCATACTTATACCCTGGGCCGCCAGGAAGATGCCCATTGCCATCCTTGCAATAAAGTGACATGAACCTTTGGTTCAACCAAATTATACCATACTTGTTATTAGTTTTATTTCATCTTCAGTCTACTCCTTGCGGCCCCGTCCCCTGTATTCACATAACCCAAGAAACCACGGACCAGCTGCCTGAACCTTACCGTCCACCAGGAGCTCCCTTTGGCCCAGTACATCTTACCGAGTACCCACCCAACCTGGTGTATTCAGAGTTTACTCTGGAGGAAATCCTTATCCACGACCCTGAAGCTAGAACTAGAGAGACTGAGACTGTATACAGAGAAGGCATCAAAATTACCATACCTCCTCTGCTATTCCAAGACAAGTATAATTTCCTGCCCGCCTATTTAGTTTCAATGACGCCACCCCACACCCTGCGGCCCAACCACCCGCAAGATTCCGTTGCTGCTGATGAATCCACCTCCACCCAGATATTTGGAGTGATGTATATCACCCTCACTGGGTTGATTGATTCCATGGTGCCTACAACCAGACCTTGGGCAATACTTGGAAAATTGTTATCTTATATTGTAAAGTTAGCCCCAATCCTGTGGTGGGCTCTCCCTGCTGGGCCCGCGGGACGTCCGCCCGCAAGTCCTCAGGGATCCCCCGCAGGTTGGATCCCTGACAGAGCTGCCACTGCTGCCACCATAGCCAAACTCCAGAGTCAAGTGAATGAATTAGCTACGCCCAAGCCAGATGTTCCGACCTCTCCCCCTTCTGATGACTTGGCAGATTGAGAGCAAAGAATATGGGACACTATTCACAAGCTATTTTCCACTACTTGCAGTCAGGGACGTCCTGCTGATGCGCCTCAACCTGACCCCCAGGTTCTTGAGCTGACTGCCCAAGTTGCGGAGCTACAGCAAGAACTTGCCGCCCTACGTGAAATGATGGCAACTGCTGCTAGTTCAGTTGGGGTTGTCAATGAAGATGGTTGCTGCCCTGGCTTATCTGGAGCTCCTCAAATCCAATGTGCTGGGGAAATAATTGCCCTAGCTAACAAGGTGGATCAATTGAAGTGGGACCACACTGAGCTGGATAGATACGTACAAGAGATGAATGAAGTGATTGAATCTGTGAATGATAGGTTTGCCCCTTGCCTCTCAGTGGGGCCATCCCTTAATTTGCGGCTGGCTGAACTCTCCACAATAGTGACCACCCAAGGTCAACGCTTAGATACTACTGCACAACAGACCACTCAAGCTGTCAATATGGGAGCCCACGCTGTTGAGACTCTTACCACCCTTGAAGAAAGTGTTTGATAGCTATGGGCTAGACAGCCTCCCTCAGAATCTGAGGCAGAGTTTTCCCCACGTATAAATGTACTCAATAGCAATAATGATGGCCCAACGCAGGAAGCACACTTCAAGCCTACCTTTAAGCAAGTCTTTGATACTAAAACCTAAATCATTGCAGCTTTCCTAACTATCTACAAAACTGCCATGAGAAGAGCTTTGGATGAAGTCAAGAAGGAACACATTCTGACCTGTCTACACCCAAACTGCCAGAAAGTAGTTGTGCCAGAACTACCCTCCATTGAGACGTGGGAAGATATGAAGCAGCTTCTTATTGATGATTTTGGTGATGACCTTAGCCTGGAAGTAAAGAAGGACACCTTCATGCATATTGCTTTCAAGCCTAAAGAGACACTAGCCAAGTTTGCAGACAGATTCTACATGGAAGGACATCAACTTATCACAAGCAGACAATTGACAGCCCATGAAGCCTACACAGCTTGCGCTCAAGCCCTCAAGGTTAACCAACTTCTGCGCCTTCACTTCAAAGCTCATAAAGCCATGCTTTCTTCCATGAAGAGCATAAAGACATTGCTGCAGTACATGCACCTTACCCACTCTGGCGCTGTTGTTAGAGAAGGTTGAACTACTTCTAACTCTGGTTCATCCTCCCGTGGTCCTTGCATTCTTACCATGAACTTGCAAAATCCTCCTTGTTGCCAAGGTTGCCACAACTGTGGTCAGATAGGTCATCATTCTCAAGTCTGCACCAACCCGCAGGTTGAAGGAGCTGATCCAAAAGAACAGGCAGAAAAAGAACAGTCAACCTAGAGGCAGAGACGCTCTTGGTTGACAACTCTTCCCAGTCTCTTTTGATCCCTCTCTCTATAGCTGAAACCAAGCCTGCTGATAATGAGGCTCCTCCTATCCTCCTCTTGTTTCATAATATCTCTGATGACTCTGACCTGGATGACTCTGATACTGACAACGCTGATGCATACAGGTACTCTGTTCTGGCTGTTCCCAAAACCATTACAGTCCCCTATAAGTTACGCTCAGGAAAGACCACAACTACTGCTAAGCCTTTGCCTGAAGCCAAAGAAATTGTCTCTTGCCCTTACCTCACTCAGACCAAGAGGTCCCTTGTGCTAGTGGAGTTGTCAGAAGAAGCGGCCAAGGTTGCTGACGCTGTCTTCAAGAATGTATCTGTTTTGCTCCCCCTCCAAACTGTTTATAAGGAGTTCCTGGGATTAAGACACACAATTGAAAAGTGGGATAAGGAACTAGCAGAGGCTCAAGATATCCTGGCTGTCCTTCCCCCCTTTGGTTGCACTACTATGCAAGTAGAGATAACCATTCAATAAGTGAAAATCAAGGCTGTCTTGGATACTGGATCTCCTGTTAACATTGTATCCTCAAAGCTTGTCAAGAAGCTCAAGCTTGCCCCAGACCTTAATTATCATCAGTTGTATGGTACAGCTGGGCTATCCATGACTTGCGCCATAGGAGCATATTCTGCTCTCCCCATGCGGTTTGGCAAGCTTCTCTTAGCCACACCTGCCGTTGTCTTGGAGAACAAAAGCTACAATCTCCTAGTTGGTACCCAGTTCCTTAGGGAATACAATGGGATCATCAACTTAAAGGGTGGCTACCTCTCTATCTTGGGGTAAAAAGTCCCTCTTATCTTTGAGGAACCAGCCAAAGTTCCTGTGAAGCGCCTCAAGATGTGTACTTTAGAATATCCCACAGGTGTTTTCACTCTCAAGTACTGTACCCACTCCTCCAACATGAAGTGCCCGCCTATGGCTTGCCCTGCATCTGAGGGGATCCCTCTCCTGGTTACTTCTGCTATAATCATTCCCCCTGTCTCTCAAGCTATCTTGGACTCCCAAATCTTGTATGAGCTACCTGAGTGTACATTCCTGGAGCTGTATCCCCTACTTTTCTAGGTCACAATAAACTTTACCTCTGTCCTGGAATCCTAGATGTCTCCCATAAAGACCCTGTTCAATTGCTATTAGCCAACCTAACTGCTCTCCCCATAACTGTATCTGGAAGACAGATTACTGAATGCTCCCAATGTCCTATCATTAACTCCCTTTGGTACATTCCAGGACTTTAATTTACCTGAAGACAAGCCCCAAGTCATATCCTTGTCCACTGCACAAGACTTACTGCAACTATCCCTGGTTCAGCAGAAGGAGGTGCTCAATTTGCTTGACCATTTTTCAGACACCTTTGCCAAAGACAGCAATAACTATTGCCTAGCCAAAGGCGTTATCCATCAGTTAGATACTGGAGATGCTCCCCCTTCTGCGCTGAGCCATATTGCCACAGTTGCGTGGAGGACACTCAGGTGTTTAAAGAGCTCAAACAACTTTTAGACGCTGGGCTACTGGCCCCTTCCCAAAGTCCTTGGGCTTCCCCTTGCTCATCTTAAAGAAGAAGGATGGGAGTTGTTGTATTGTGATGGACTATTGAAGATTGAACTCTTTAACTAAGAAGGACTCTTACCTCTTGCCACGTATTGATTATGCTCTCTGCCATTTTGGAGGTTCTAAGTTCTTCTCTGCAATGAATCTGGCATCAGGATACTGGAAAGTTGAACTTTTGCCTAAGGACCACCAAAAGGCTGCACCCATTACATCTGAAGGGCTGTTTGAGCCTACCTGTATGCTGCAGGGACTCTGCAATGCCCTGGTCACCTTCCAACAAGCCATGTACTCCATCCTCTACAACCTGAAGCTGTCATGTGTCCTAGTATACTTAGATGATACAACAATTTTCAGTGCTACCTTTACCAATCACCTGGTTCATCTCAAAGAAGTGTTCATAAAGATTCAAGAGGCTGGCCTCAAGCTAAAACCATCTAAGTGCGCTTTCTTTAAAGAGTGTCTTGAATTCTTGGGCCATGAATTAACTCAGACAAGGATTTGCCCAATGACCAAAAAGGTTGAAGCCATTGACAAAATGCTTTCACCCACCAACCTGCAAGAGGTACAAGTCTTTCTGGGTATGATTGGCTACTACAGATAATTCATCCCCAATTTTGCTGATACTAGTGAACCTTTGGTCCAGTTGTTACGTAATGTCCCTTTCAAATGGACTGTTAGCCAGCAGCAAGCCTTTGAGACCCTCAAACAAAAACTCAAAGAGGCTCCCATCCTAGTGTATCCTGACTACAATAAAGAGTCCATTCTATAAACTGATGCTAGCAACCTTGCTATTGGGGCCATCTTGGTCCAACTAGACAACAAAGGTGTGGACCATCCTGTGGCTTTTACTTCCCATGTCTTAAACAAGCATGAGAAGAACTACAGCGTTACAAAGAAAGAACACCTTACTTTATTGCATGCAGTCAAACAGTTCTGTCACTATGTGTATGGTACCCATTTCACTATTGTCACCGACCACAATTCACTTAAGTGTTTACAACAGCTTAAGGAGCCAGAAGGACAACTAGCTAGATGGGCTCTCTGCCTGCAAAGTTATGTTTTCACTGTGCTCCATTGTCCTGGGATTCAACATCAGAACGCTGATGGTTTATCCAGAATGCCCATCCTTGCTCTGCATCCTGCTGAGGCTGATCAACTGTATGAACTAATTAGATATCCTTCCTCTTGGGAAAGTGAGACCAAAGAAGTCTTATTAGCCCTGTCTAAACTATACAATGATATGCTTATTTGAGACAATCAGCTCTTCAAGAAAGTACAAGACTAGTACCTGCCTTATGTACAACCTAGTCTTTGCCTTTTGATGGTGCTATAAGCTCATAAAGAGATCAGGCATGGGAGCATTGCCAAGACCTTTGACTGGCTCCAGAAGAATTACTTATAGGAAAACCTTTGCCTGCTGATTCCAGACGTCATAGCTAGTTGCCACAACTGCCAGCTCCAGAGACTACAAGCTGCCTCTCACAAGTTTAAATTATTTCCCCCTCAACACACTTTTCATACTGGCAGCATTGACGCTGTAGGTCCTCTCTCCCGCTCCTGCTCCTGCTCTGGTTGTTGCTTTATCCTAATTGCTGTTGATCACTTCAGCAAGTGGGTAGAAGCTCGCCCTACTAAGGACATCCCTGCTAAGACAACTGCTGCCTTCCTGTTGCAAGATGTTTTCTACTGCCATGGCTGCCCTCAAGTGTTGCTATCTGACAATGGGACTAATTTCAATGCCAAGTTGGTAACCTCTGTTGTTGAGGCCTTGGGGTCCCACCAGTCCTTCTCTGCCCCCTACAACCCTTCTACAAATGGGTCAGTCAAGCATGCAAATTCAACACTGGTTTCTATCATGAGGAAGCTCACTTACTCTGATGCTGCAAACTGGGATCTATACTTACCTGCCGCTCTCTTTGCATACCACCTTAGCAAACATTGTGTCACCAGATATTCCCCCTTTGCTATGCTGTATGGGCGTGAGGCTACTACTCTGTTGCTCTTGAGGGGCCCCCTACTCTCCTCTGATAAGGCCATGAATCCTGACAACCATATAAAAGATCTAGACAACTGCATAATTGACATAAAAGCCACTGCTTATACCTCTGCGTATAAGACCAAGATGCTTGAGCTCTCCCCTGATAATGCTGGACGCTCTCCCTTGCCTGAGTTCAAAATTGGGGACCATGTTCTCTACTATCAGCATAGAGTGGAAGGACACGCTCACAAGCTAGATACATTGTGGGTTGGCCCTCTAGAAGTGACCTTCAAGCAAGGGTCTTAGTGCCTGTGAAACTCCTCTCTAGTGTTTGTCTGTTTGCCTGAGTACATGTCAAGTTCCTCCGCAAGTACTACCCCCTAAGGCCAATCTAGAGGGAGGAAATGTTGTGAATGCCACCATTCACTATGTTTTGATTTTGCCTTTGATGGGTTATTTTGAGGACAAATATCTCTCTTTTGCTTTTGCCTCTCAAAATGAGTCTATATCTGAACTGGGAAATACAATTGTTTGGTTTCCTGACTCTGTGCAACCCACTTGCCCCACTCATGCTTGTGGCAAGTGATCCTACTGTCCATGTACTGTTTTATGGTAAAGCTACACAGTATATATTTCTTTTCATATTCACCAATAAAAATTAAATTCTATTAACATTTTTATCTTTGTGTCTTCCAGTACTTTAGCGCCTCTTTCTAGCCCAACTAGTAGAGATTATTCATCCAGGGCCACAAGGTAATCACATAGCCTTCCCTTACATCTAACCAAGACTTAGTAAAAATCCAATCCTAAGGTTAGGATTCCCTGTTGTGTGTCTGTGCCGCGCCTCAGAACACAACAGTTGTAAAAGCAGAAGGGGACTCAGAAAAAATAAAGGTAAAGTAAAAGAATAATATTACTAGTAATTTCAAAGAAAAAGGCTCAAAAAGAAGCCCCAAAACTATAAAACTATATGAAATAACCTCCAAACTTTTTATTGAGTAAAGAATGAGCAAGTAGCAGACCAAAAGTCCCCTGTCTTGCTTTAAAGGTCAGGATGTGAATTTGCAAGATCACCTGATTCAGCAGTGAGTATGATTGGCCAGGGGAGAATTTTTACAAGGGAGTTTCAAGTGAGTTGGGAGGGTTTCCATTAGTTTCTATTTTAACCTCTGATTGACTGGTGACTATAGAATGCTTCAGGGGGCCATCAATTTCAGCTTTATTAAAATTTGTTGATTTAGCAGAAGCTCATCCTGATTAGTTAAATTTAATTTGCTTTAAATGGGGAAAGAAATAATCCAACAAATAGTCCAAATCAATCAGGGATTTCTCCCAGGTTGGCATAGAAATTTGGCTATCAGAAGATACCACCTGGGAGGGGTACACCAAGAAAAATCTTTTGTTGATTAGGTGTAATAAATCATCTATTGAATTAAGGGGGTTTTCCCCTAGTGACAGATTCCTGCTATTAATTAGCAAGGAAAATCCCCAACTCCGAGATTCAAACCCTGGGACCCTGCAAACTGGCAGCCCCCAGGCCCAGCTGCCCGCATTTTTTGGGCTCTAATCAGAAATAGATTTGACTTTGGAGAAGCCTCCAAAACCCGCCAGTGTAGAGCCTTCTAAGATCAAACCCTGCTCTCTGAAGGATCCTCCTAGCCTGCCAATAGGAGCGCTAACCCAAGCAATATCCCCATCATCACTTGGATCACTGCCAATGGAGTACTGCAGAAATTTCCCCAAGAACAAGGGCCGCCAAATGATGAAAAATTCCATGCCTCAAATGTTGCAACCAAGGTTTGAACCTTGCCTGCTAACGTATCTAACGTTATGAATGAATCTGATGGCAATGTCAAATGGCAGGCACTTCATCCTAATTAGGAGCGTTGCCAATTTGACCTGCTGATCCCCACACAAGTTATTCCTTGGCTCCAAACCCTACATGGAACTCCCCACTATGCCACCCCCTTGTGGCCTTGTGGCTTCCCCATTTAGTATATTAATCACAATATCCTAAAATAAACAAGACCTTATTCTTATTATTCTATCCTTTCCTATTGGATTGTTGTCTTCCCCAAATCCAAGTACTGGACCCGTATTGGTTCAGTTGCAACAGTGGTAGCAGAAGTAGGTTACAACCTATTTTAAAAACAAAATTCCCCCAAGAAAGGACAGAGTACAGGCCGCATGACTACTCCACAACAAGAGATGTTCCTTCCAATCCCTGAGGGGGACATTCCCAAAGGTTATGTCATCTATCAAGACCAGTTAGTTCTTACCAGTGTATACAATCAGCTCCGCCTCAGGCAGCGTGACACTAGCGTCACCCCGCCCCAGTTGGATCTGTCACAATGTATGCTCAACCTCCAACTAGAGTCCTTCACTGGCGGTGTCAAAGGAGCTGACATTGTCAGTTGTCTCCAGTCTACCAAAACACGCCTCCATATCTGCCAGGTTCCTGAGTCCATGTGGTTTGTCACCGCATCTGGCTGCCTTACGGGGGCCGCCGCCGTGTGGTTCACCAACTGGGCCAGCCAGGAGTTTGACGTCACCTGGGCAACATTTTGGGACACCGCCAAGTCCCAATATAGTGAAACCTTCTCTCCCATTATCTTGGGGACTCCCCTCTTAGCCATCAAGCAGACTGGTTCTGTCCCTGAGTATCTCGCTGCTTGGCAACAAGCCCTTGCTGCCGCCCCCAAAGCAGTGACCAATGGGAACACCATGTTGATCACTCTCATTGTTAATGCGTTAAAACCCCATATTTGCAAGTGGGTTCCCGTTGGCCGCTGCACCTCTATTGACAACTGCTATAAAGCCATCATAGAGGCCAGTAACCAGGCTTCAATGGGCTTCTGCTGCATCAACAATGCTCCACCCCAACCACGTCCTGCACCTAACAATGGCCAAGGTCAAGTGGGCCATTGCCAACCTTGTCAACAAGAAGGTGCAGCTAAATGTCCCTGCAAGGGGGAGCTCCAGCTAGCACTAATCAAGGACCAGGGAAAAGCCTGGGGGTTGTAGAAACAAGAGGCTTTACAACCCCAACCCACCTGCCCTTTCAGCCCTTGCTTGCAAAGAACTCCTGCAACTACAATCTTCACAAGGTCAAAACCCTAGACGTCTTTCAGGTTCATAGCAACAACCCTGTGTTGCAAGCTGCTCATTCTGCAAATAAAGTAACACGCTTGTCCTATCCCTTCTGTTTCCATGGGAACACCCACAAATTACTGGTAGATACCGGGGCTGATCACACCATGGTAGCTCAGGCGTTTGCTGACTCCCAGTAATTAGACCAAGTACCCAGCAGGTTCAAAGCAGTACGTGTAGCTGATTCCCGCAGAATTGCCATAACCCACAAGACAGTACCCTGCTCTGTAAGGATGGGGAACGTCCAGGTTAATCTCTCTGGGCCAATCATGGCAGACCTCAGCCACAACGTAATTGCTGGCCTCAACTGGTTCCGGCATAAATGCCCTTACATTCTCCGGGATACCTCTGTCATCACCCTCAATAGGAATGGGGTGGGGTTCCAAATTTACCCCATGGAAATGAACAAGCTACTACATGACACTGTGTTTGTCAGAATGACAGAAACAGGCTCATATAATTTCAAGGGGGGAAACTAGACTTTAATCAATGTTCAGTCAAAGTTACCCATGCAGAACCATCTGCAGTCCCTCCTTTGCCAACATCACCACCACCAGCGCTAGCTGCACTCCTTGAGGAGTACAAGGACGTATTAAGTGAAACACTCAAACAACTACCTCCACCCGGGAGATTCAGCACACTGTACAACTTCAAGGATTGTTACCTAAAGCACGACCATTGTACCGTCTCACACCAAAGGAAGATGAAACCCTCCGCCAGCACCTTGTGGACGCGCTTGATAAGGGATTCATTTGCCCCTCGCTCTCTCCATACGGGGCGGCAGTCTTCTTTGTAGCCAAGAAGGACAGGTCCCTTTGCCTGGTCATAGACTACTGCATCCTAAATGAGGTGACAGTTAAAAATAAATACTCCCTGCCGCTGATTGACGACCTTTTTGATACACTTGCAGGCGCGAAGGTCTTTAGCAAGATTGATCTCACTGCGGGGTACAAACAGGTCCGCATTGCACCAGGGGATGAGGCAAAAACTGCCTTCCACACACACTACGGGTTGTTTGAGTGTTGTTTCATGAACTTCAGAATGACCAACACTCCCTCCACCTTTGCCATGTTGATGAACAAAGCCTTTGAGGAACTGATTGGAAAGTGCGTGGTGGTGTACCTTGACAACATTATTGTCTTCAGTCAAGATCAAACTACACACCTCCAACACATCTGTGCTGTCCTCAACACCCTTTGGGAAAACCAGCTAAAAGCTAAACCCTCCAAATGTGAGTTTCTCAAGTCGGAGTTGTTATTCCTTGGGCACACCATCTCTGCACAAGGGATTTGGCCCAACCCCGCCAAAATCAAGGCAATCACTAACATGCCGCCCCCACTGATGTGGGCCAGGTGCAGACATTCTTGGGCATGGTTGCCTATGTACGCAAGTTCATCCCCAATTGCGGGAAACTAATTGCACCTCTCACTGAGCTCCTCAATACCAAACAGTGCTTTCATTGGACCCCCACCAGAGATCAAGCCTTTGAGACGTTGAAGCAAAGGCTCACAACAGCACCAGTACTGCAGTTTCCCAACCAAAATCAACAGTACAAACTCAAGACTGACGCCTCTGACAGGGCCATAGGGTGTGTGCTAAGGGTAGAAACTGACAATGGCGTCTTCCTCCCCGTAGCATATGAGTCCAGGAAGCTCACTAACTCGGAACAACGTTACCCCATCCATGATAAAGAGCTGGCAGCCATTGTACACTGTGTTGAGAAGTGGCGCTGTTACTTAGAAGGTGCAACCGTCCCACCCCGGCTTCTGACGGACCATAAGTCACTCCAGTACTTCAACACACAGTCCCATTTGACACACTGCCAAGCAGGATGGGTTGAACACCTGTCCCTCTATCAATTACGCATCAAATATAAGCCTGGAAAGGAACTCGTCACAGCCGGCGCTCTTTCACAACTCTACATAGCGTCCATCACTGGGGACAGCAGTCTGGACCCAGACTGGCCCATGCTCTACATGCGCCCTGAGGCACCTGCTACAAGGGCCTTAACTTGGTCACCATCTTCAAGATGAAGGACAACAAAAGTCAGTTCATCATTGATGCTGGAAACGTCTGCTGCCAGGCAGAGACAGGTGAGAAGACGCCTTATATTCCCACCACACAACAAGGAGACACCATCTTGCACTACCACCAAACCTTGGGTCACATCAGAGGGCGTAACCTCTTTGAGATCATGAAACATAAGGTTTGGTGGCCGCGCATGCGTCAAGACATCTTGGACCTCCTCAAGACGTGTGTGTTGTGTGAAAAGAATACGTCCAAACCTGCACCTCCCAAGTTGGTCCTACCCATCAAGGCTATGGAACCCTTTGAATAGTGGGCCCTCAACATTGTGGGACCGCTTTCCAAAGACAGACTGGTTAAGAAGTATATTATCACCACTATCAACTACTTCATGCGTTGACCAGTGGCCTGGGCCACAACCAACCACACTGCCACCACTGTTACCCGCTTTATTGGCAAAGAGATTGTGGCTTGCTTTGGGCAACCCAAGCGTCTCATCACAGATGGTGGGCCCAAACTTGTTGGACACGTCGTGAAGGCATACTGTGTCAAGAACGCGCTCCAATATATAGTCACAACCCCCTATCACCCGCAAGCCAACAGACACGTGGAACGGTTAAACAGCTCCCTGGTTCAACTGATTGCCAAACTCTTGCAATAACATCCTAACACTGCGTGGACTGAACATCTTCCCACTGCCCTAATGATCCTGCAAGCAAGAATCAACAGGGGCACTGGGTTCATCCCTAACACCCTGGCCTTTGGAACACCTGACGGTCTGACAGGGGTTGAACAGGGGGAAACTACGGTCCAAGGTTCCTGACAAGCCCCCCTTAGTGCCAACTCCCTCCCTAGACCAATGGCGTGCCAAAGCCCGAGAAATCAAACACAAGCAGATTGCAGGGGGGACAAAACACCTCAAAGCATAATATGCCATAGGTGACCCTGTCTACACCCTCAATCCCAATTCTGCCAAATTAGAACCCAACCACCTAGGGCCCTTCAAGGTAGCTGCTGTCTATGACAACCACACCTACCAACTTGAGGATGCCCAGGGAAACACCAAGAAACTTCACCACAATTGCTTGCGCCCCTGCCGTGCCATCCCCACACAAAGGTTGTTTGTGCAGACCTTCCCAGACCTTCTGCAGACTCCAGTCCTGGTGTCTGACAACAAGCAGGGGGCAAGGGGGGTGTTGCAGCCAAGGTTTGAACCTTGCCTGCTAACGTATCTTACAATACATAGGGGGCGCTTGATGAGTTGCCCCTTGACGTATCTAACATTATGAATGAATCTGATGGCAATGTCAAATGGTGGGCACTTCATCCTAGTTAGGAGCATTGCCAATTTGACCTGCTGATCCCTGCACAAGTTATTCCTTGGCTCCAAACCCTACATGGAACTCCCCACTATGCCATCCCCTTGTGGCTTCCCCATTTAGTATATTAATCACAATATCCTACAATAAACAAGACCTTATTCTTATTATTCTGTCCTTTCCTATTGGACTGTTGTCTTCCCCAAATCCAAGTACTGGACCCTCATTGGTTCAGTTGCAACACAAAGAAGGAAATCAAGATTCCCTGTCCCAGCCAATGATGAACCAACAATCTTGGATACCACCAAAGACTCCCAAACCCTGGTTAATGCTACCACCCAGCTCACAAGAATTTGCGAAAGTTTTTGCAGTTTTGATGAGCATACTTATACCCAAGAGATGACAGGAATATGTCAATGCCATCTTTAAAAGAAAATGTTATGAACTGTTGAGTATATACTTCTGTGAAGTATAATAAACAAGATAAAGGGGAAAATAAAGAAGAGAATGATACTTTATTTGATATGAATATACAGTATATATTGTATCATTGTTACAAAAGTAACAAGTTTGAAGCCCTGGGCGGGAATCAAACCCGCTCCTAGCCACCAGTCAGGGCTAGAAGGCAGGGGAGATTTGCCTGAACCTGGATTTGCTTCAAAAAGCAAAAATCCAGGTGTGGGAACCATTCCTGCCCTGGTGGCAGCTTCAGGGCCCGTTCTGGGCCCCAAAAGCTATGCCCAAGCCTTGAGGGTTTGGCTGGGCCTGGGTAGACTAAATTTGGCTTCCCAGTAAACCCAGTTCAAGCCCACCCTCTATTAAGTAATTTGGGGCCCCCAATTGGGGACCCCTTTTTAATCAAGCTCTTTGGGCTCAAGAGAGCCTGTCAAGCCAGTTCAAAAATGGTGATCAAATTGGAAAAAACCCCAAAAACCCAGAAGCCAAACTTGCCAAAATCAATGACCAGCCAAGCCAAGATGGACCATCAAAAAGCCAAACAACTGTTCCTGAAAACCCCAAAAATAACCATGGAGCAGACAACCAAACATCAGAACCTGAGATGCCAAGCCTTGCCATACAGATAGCACTAGAAGAATGCCCAGAGGCACTTATATGTGAGTAAGTATATAAGTCAGAAGCACCTGAAAAGGTTATTTATCATCATCCTTACCAAATAAAGTTGTTATGAACCTTTGGTTCACCAATCTGTTTCCATACCTATTTTTGATACTCTTCCATATGCATACACCCAAGTGTCAGCACCCATCCACTGGGATAGATAGCCAGACTCAAGTTGACAAAACCAAAGTCTTTGACTACTACCATCCACCCAATGCTCCATTTGGCCCTGTGCATTTCACTGAGTATCCCCCAAATCCTGATCACAACCCCTGGACCTTGGAAGACTTACAGTGTTACACCCGTCCAAACACCCCCAAGGAACCCTACCAAATTGTCTGTGACAGCAAAGCAATCACCATTTAACCTTTGATCTTCAACAGGAAATACAGCAATCCTGCTGGCTACCTGGTCCCCATGAAACCACCCCTGACACTCAAACCAACCATCTCAACCCCACCCACTTTTGATGTCACAGGCCAGAGTAGTCAATTCCTGGGAGTGCTTTACCTGGAGCTCACAGGTCTGATTGACTCTGCCTTGCCAGCAGCTAGGCCCTGGGCTGTGGCTAGGAAGGCCTTTTCCTACCTGGTAAAGTTAGTTCCCATCATCTGGTGGGCCATGCCAGTACCTGCTTTGACTCCTCCCTCACCTGCTGGAGCTCCACGGTACTCCTGGTATCCTGACAATCATGGAAAGCCACATACTGTCCATGTACATCATGGAGGTCATGGGGCTTGGTTGAGTACTGTTTCTCTTAAGTCATGAGGCTTATTCAAGTTGTGTTCCTTTTAGGATCTGGATTTTTGATCCCTGTAATAGATGGTCAAATGACAGTGGTGCCACTGACTTAATGAATGGTCAGTGAGCCAATTGGTGAACTACTTGGGGTGTTAATTCCCTGAGAGGGAGTAATCAAAGATGTTGTGACAGAACCTTTGGTTCACATAGGTCTTACCTACCTTCTTTTAGCACTTTATTATTTTAAATTTCATCTCCCTGGGTCTGTCCCTGCTTCCCACCAAGCCCAAGAAAACACAGACCAACCACCTGAGTTATCATGCCCCCCAGGAGCACCATACAGCCCAGTACATTTTACAGAGTATCCTTCCTGTCAGGGATCCAACCTGTGGGGGTTTCCTGAGAACTTGCGGGCGGATGGCCCACAGGCCCAGCAGGGAGAGCCCACCACAAGATTGGGGCTAAATTTACAATATAAGATAACAATTTCCCAAGGACTGCCCAAGGTCCACTTACAGGCACCATAGAATCAATCAATCAATCCGGTGAGGGTGATATACATCACCCCAAATATCTGAGTGGAAGTGGATTCATTAGTGGCAACAGATTCTTGCAGGCGGTTGGGCCGCAGGGTGAGGGGCAGTGTCATTGGAACCAAATATGCGGGCAGGAAATTATACTTGTCTTGGAATAACATAGGGGGCTGGATAATTTTGGTGCCTTCTCTGTAAAGGACTTCTGTCTCTCTAGTTCTAGCTTCAGGGTTGTTGATTAGGATCTCCTCCAGAGTAAACTCTAAATACTCCGGGTTGGGTGGGTACTCAGTAAAATGTACTGGGCCAAAGGGAGCTCCTGGTGGACAGTAAAGGTTGGGCAGCTGGTCCGCGGTTTCTTGGGGTAGGTGATCACGGGGTGCAGAGCCGCAAGGAGTAGACTGTAAATGAAGTAAAACTAATAACAAGTATGGTATGATCTGGCTGAACCAAAGGTTCATGTCACTTTATTGCAAGGATAGCAATGGGCATTTTCCTGGCGGCCCAGGGTATAAGTATGCCCATCTGTCATGGTAAAACTTTCACAATTTCTGTTGGCCCGGGGTTTTCCTGATTACCAGGTCTTCCCAGTCTTTGGTGGAATCAATTGTGGGAGTTATTTTATTGGCTGGTTCAAACTGAGAATGCTCAAATTCCCTAGTCAGGTTGTGGGATTGGTTGCCTCTGGGTGGCCCGCATTCTATGGGAAAATTCTCTGTTTCCCCTTCCGTGCAGGCCCAAGTTATTTTGGAATCTGTGGCTGGACTTGCCCGTTGATTGGCTGTTTTATCAGGAACCTTTAGTGTGGAGAGTATTGGCATATGTAAATTTGGTTTATCAAGCTTAAAAGGATTTTCTGAAGTCAAATCCTGTTCTGATTTGGGCCCAAAAAACTGCGGGCAGCCGGGCGGCCCGCAAGATGCCAGGGTTTGAGTTTTGTAGTTGAGGCTTTTTGATAAGTATATTGATAGGAGTTTGTCACTTGTGACATTCCAACCAAGATGATTTGAAATATACCTTAGAGAACATCATAATTTACAGCCCAGAAGCCCATACCAGAGAAACAGAGCTTATTGGTTATGAAAGAACTTGTATCAGCCAACAATCTTTGCTATTTTGCAACAAGTATAACTATCTGCCTGTGTACTTGGTGCCAATGACCCCTATGTTATCCCTGCGGCCCAACAGCAACTGTGGTAAGTTTAACTCCCTGGTGATTGACTCCCTTAAACTCAACTCCCTGGTAGTCAACACTATAGTAAAGTGAGAATTCAGCTTTTGCCCTGATTGACAACTGGAAATAAACACTTTTTTAATTAACATATTTTGATGTACTGAAAACTTTTAATATAAAAAATTAAGCCTTACAGCTATGGTATACTAAAGTGATCCCAGAGAGCAAAATGCAATAAAAATAATACCTTAAAGAATAAAAATAAGGAGAAATAAGCAATTATTTCTCATTTTACTATGTAATTTACACTCTTTAATATAAAAATATTTTTTATTACCATAAAAATAAAAAATTCCAATATGACAAAAATAAACAAAAACACAAAAAATAAAGTTATGCAAAATATGAAGAAATATTAATATTTATTTTATATAGTTCATATAAGCACAACTGTGAATATCATATGTTTTATTTGTAAATTAACAAAAATTAAGATATTTCACTTACTTTCAACTATAAATATTCATCTCAAACTTACCATGCATACATAGAACAATCACTGCTATCTAATCAAATTTAAAAAAAACTTAAAAATTAAAACTAAAAACTAAATGATCAAAACTAATAAGTAAAAATTAAAGTTAAAAAGTTAAAAGTAAAAATCATATAACTGAACAAGCAAGCAAGTTTATTCCTCATCATTCTTTCCCTATTTCATTTTGGTCCCTTCCAGGAGGGCAGTGGCAATAAGCTCAAGCTGCTGCTTAAGCTCAGAGGCCTTGTATTTGTGCTTGGCTGCACCCTGGATAGCTTTGGTGAAGAGGATACAACAGGTGGTTGGCTTGGTGGGGGGACGCAGTTGGAGGGATCCTGGAGCTTGGAGATTGTTTTCTCTTGCTTGTGCTGCAGGAGGGAGAAAAACTTATTGAATTTTGGGTGGAGCCCAAAGTTGGCCTTGAGTTGTTTGTGATAAGCCTCTAGCGCTGAGGTGGTCTTGAGCTCACCATTCACTGCCGCCCGGTACACATTCCAGCTGGCCTTGGCACGGGCCTTGTCTTGCCTCTGCATGACAACCTTCCCAATCCACTGGGGCTCAAAGTACTCAAGGAAAAGCTTGAACTCTGGGTGCTTCACTATTTAGGGATCCTTTGAGAGTACCTCAAACCCCTGCACAGTGTGCTCTGGCTTTTAAAAGCCAAGTGCCAGGGATCTAACCTGAGGGGGGTTCCTGAGAACTTGCGGGTGGACGGCCCACGGGCCCACCAGGGAGGGCCCACCACAAGATTGGGGCTAACTTTAAAATATAAGATAACAATTTTCCAAGGACTTCCCAAGGTCCGCTTACAGGCACTATAGAATCAATCAATCCAGTGAGGGTGATATACATCACCCCAAATATCTGAGTGAAAGTGGATTTATTAGTGGTAACAGATTCTTGCAGGCAGTTGGGCCGCAGGGTGAGGAGCAGTGTCATTGGAACCAAATATGCGGGCAGGAAATTATACTTGTTTTGGAATAGCAGAGGGGGCCAGGTGATTTTGATGCCTTCTCTGTAAAGGACTTCCGTCTCTCTAGTTCTAGCTTTGGGGTCGTGGATGAGGATCTCCTCCAGAGTAAACTCCAAATACACCGGGTTGGGTGGGTACTCAGTGAAATGTACTGGGCTGAAGGGAGCTCCTGGTGGACGGTAAAGTTCAGGCAGCTGGTCTGCGGTTTCTTGGGGTAGGTGATCACGGGGTGCAGAGCCGCAAGGAGTAGACTGTAAATGAAGTAAAACTAATAACAAGTATGGTATGATCTGGTTGAGCCAAAGGTTCATGTCACTTTATTGCAAGGATGGCAATGGGCATCTTCCTGGCGGCCCAGGGTATAAGTATGCCCATCTGTCATGGTAAAACTTTCACAATTTCCGTTGGCCCAGGGTTTCCCGCTTACCAGGTCTTCCCAGTCTTTGGTGGCATCAATTGCAGGGGTTATTTCATTGGCTGGTTTGAACTGAGAATGCTCGAATTCCCTAGTCAGGTTGTGGGATTGGTTGCCTCCAGGTGGCCTGTGTTCTATGGGAAAATTCTCTGTTTCCCCTTCGGTGCGGGCCCAAGTTATTTCAGAATCTGTGGCTGGCCCTGCCTGTTGATTGGCTGTTTTATCAAGGACCTTTAGTGTGGAGAGTATTCGCATAGGTACATTTGGTTCATCAAGCTTAAAAGGATTTTCAAAGTCAAATCCTGTTCTGATTTGAGCCCAAAAAACTACGGGCTGGCGGCCCGCAAGATGCTGGGGTTCAAGTTTTGTAGTAGAGGCTTTTTAATAAGTATAGTTGATAGGAGTTTGTCAGTTGTGACACCAAGGCACTAAATTGTGCCAGCACAAATCTGCAGGTGTCCAAAGTATTTCTCCGGCTCAACCTACTAAGCTCAGCGTGGGCCTGCATGTTACAAGCAACTGCTTGGCTGAAGTGGAAGTGGCACCCCTGCATCTCCCCGCTGAACAGCTGCTCAAATGCATTGAACTGAGCAGGCTCAAAGTCTATAATGCACATGCAAGGCCCAAGAGCTCTTAGCCTTGCCTTTTCCTCCGAGTCCAGGGTGGCCTGGTCCTTGTCAGAGGCAGGTGGGTTGGCGTGGGTGTGGGGGGAGTCTTCTTGGATTTTTCATTGTTGGTAGGAGGAAGGAGGGCAATTGCCTGGCAGAGGATGGAGAACGCGCGAGTATAGATAGCCTTGGTGGCCCCAGGAAAAAGAAAGAACACAAGTAGAATCACCTGGATGTCAATCTGGGCATGGATCATCTGGAGCTGCTTGAACATCCGGGGGCAAGTGGCAAAGGTACCATAAACTAGCCAGGTTGACGCCCTTTTCAACTCCATCAGGTTCTGCTGAGTTGAGTAGCAGATTATGCGGTCCTTGGCGGCAGGCCTGTTGTCATGAAGCAGGAAGCGCTCCCCACTTGGAAGCTGTTTAAACTCATGAGTGAGCGTGAACTCCGAGAGGATGTCCAAAGCCTTGGGGGGAGGGGGATTGGTGGTAATATGCTTATTGCTGATGAATTTGACCAACTGCTCCTGTGTTGGTACCAACTTAAGATTGTTGGGTTTGAGATGTTGCAAAGCTTTTATGGCCAGATCAGAAGCCCGGAGATGAGAGGATGTGGGTATTACTTAAACAAGGTACCATTTTAACATCCAAGTGATTAGATGATTGGGGGGCTTGTAAGTGTGCTCCTCCTTCTCCGCTGTTACTTGCTCCCAGCCCTTGGTGTTTAGCCAGGCCCCACAAGTCTTATCCTTGCAGACAAAGTGCTTGCTCTTGGTCTGCTGCTTTTGGTTATTGCAATTAAAGATGTAATTGTCAACAACGTAACCAGGGCCGCCCTTTACAGACATGATTGGGAAGTAACGGGGGAAGTACTTGGGAACTTTAAAATCTCTGTCCACATTGCAGATGTTGTGGATGGCCAGTGGATCCCAAGCCACATGACCAGAAGCTTTAAAATTCTTGGAGTAAGCCTCCGGCTCATCTTGGGGATCAGATGAGAAAGGAGGGGAAGAGCCATTGGGAGGGGGAGGGGAAGGATTCTTCAGGGCCTGCTTGGATGCCTCCTTTTTCTTAGCAGAAGAAGAGGTGGGCTCCTTGGCAGCCATAACTTTCTTGGTATGTCACTCCTTGGTGGGCTTGTAGTTGGCCTCTGAGTGGTAAAAGGAGTGGTTGGTAAGATCACCATCAGATTTATTGGAATGGGGAATTTTGGGGGGAAGGTGAAAGGAATGTAGAAGACGAGGGTGGAGGGGAGGAGTAGGAGGAGATGGAGTGGGAGGAGATGGGGTTGGAGACTTTGCCTTTACAGGCTTCTTGGCACGCTTGGGAGTGGAGGCAGTTTTTTTGGAGCCCTTGGAGGCTTGGCGCTTGGGCTGTTGGCTGTTCTTGTTTGATTTTGTCTAAAGAAGAGTTTAGCATTGTAAATAATAGAAGTATGAAAGATATGAAACACAGAGGTAAAACAAAGCAAAAGTTAAATGAAAAGTATGCAAATAAAGTTTTATTTATCAAGAAAAAAATATAAAAAAAGTAAATAGAAGCAAAATAGAAACTAGAAGTATAGATATAAAGGTTAAAACATAGAAAATAAGTGAATTTATGATGAAGCATCAAAGATGTTAGGTTCAGCATAACATCTTAGTGTTAAATCAATGTAAAAGTTTAATTGAAAATCAAAAAATATATGAAAATTATATGGAGAGCAGCAGAAAAAGTAGTAGATTATAATAGCAAAAAAAATAAAAAATTATTATGTGGATTTTTTTTATTGAGAGTTGAAAATTCAAAACATAGTAAAGTGTTGAGTTTGGCACTGTCAATCAGCCAAAAAAAGCTGAGTTCTCACTGTCAAGTATGCTGGAGTCAAGCAGAAACATCAAATTTACTATGTTTTTTACATATAAAACTTGCTTAAATTTAAACTAGGTTTTAAAGTTAACTCAAAAGCAAGGCAGTTTTGTATGCTCAAAAATTAAAAAAATACAACATAAAAAAATAAATAAATAAATAAATGGGAACATGTTTATTAGTGATAATGATGTGCTGTGAGGAGCTGGGAGTGACTTATTTACCATAGTGTTGGTTAAAACGTTAAGAAGCTATCTGTACTAATCCCCAAGTTAAAGTGTTGAGTGGGTGAGTGTCAAGTGGCGCTCATAGTGCGTCACATTAATTTAGCCTTAATTCTGAGCCTTTGATTAGTTAAATCCGAAACCAATTGGGTGTCAAGTGGATAGAGTCAAACAAAGAAGGTGTTGAGTTTCAGTTTTTTTATAAATTACATATGAAATCTCTTAATAAATTGGGCTTAATTTATGTCACACCACTTAATCCAAAAACTCAGGAATGACATAAAGTAAAACAAGTGGGGTATTTGATTAATGTCTATTCCACTAAATCTAGTATAGTGGTGCTTGAGAGCTTAAACAACAACTATGAACACTAATAATAAAAATATAATAGTAAATGATAAAATTTTATATTAGCGCATATGTATTTTAATAATAAAATTAAAATTTGGCTTAAAAAGTGTCAAACTAGTCACTTTTTGTTTTAGAGTGTTGAACACAGGTTTTTTCATTTCAATTAGTAAATTTACTTATAAATTGCCCCTTAAATTGGTATTTTAGATAGCTAATTTACTAAACAGAGTCAAGTTCAAGTAAATTTAACCTTGGTTTTTGGTTTTGAACCCCTAAATTACTAGTAAAAATTAGCTTAAAATTGGTTAAGCCAAAAATACTTTTAGATTCACATATGCGGCACTTGACTCCTTGGTACTCGACAAAGTGTTGAGTACCAGGGAGTCAAACTTACCACAGTTGCCAGCCTAACAGCCTGCAAGAATATGTTGCTACCAGTGAATCCACCTCTACCCAGGGCAACCTCCATAATTAACTCATACAGAATGGAACATCCTTCATGTCAACAATTTCAAAAATTGTTTTTGCTTTATCTTTTATAATTTCAATTAAAAGCTCAAAATAAAAATCAAACATTTCTTCTATTATCAGTGTCAATTATTTAATCCAGAAAAAATAATCTTTAATATTGAAAATAAGAAACATATTTTTGAGAATTGTCAACATGGAGGATGTTCCATGCTGTATGAGTTATTTCTGGAGGTTGCTCCACCCAGATATTTGGAGTCACGTACACCACCCTCACTGGCTTAATTGATTCTATGGTGCCCACCAGTGAACCCTGGGACATCCTCAGGAAATCACTATCCTACATTATAAAGTTAGCCCCCATCCTGTGTTAAGTGCTTCCTTCTGGGCCTGCAGGCCATCTGGGAGAAAGGGGGGCTAAACTAACTAAGTTTGGCTCCCACCCTGGTGAAACAAACAACCAGGATGCCAACCAGTGAAGGATTGGGATGGCCGCTCTAAGGGGGGACCAGAGGGAGGACACTGGGGACAGTTGAGGGAAGTAGGAGTTCAATCCCATCAACACAAGATCAGTGATCAACCAAGGGGCACAAGAGGGGGCGGGAGGGGGAACCTTGAGAATATCAAGGGGGACCAAATCACTCTTTTCCAGGCTGGGGAGGCATTGGCATTTTCTCTCCCTCAGAGGAGGGCAATATATAACCAACAACATCCAAATCCAGGTCATCACATGTCAAACTTTTCACCAGAACCTCTCCAGAGAGGAGGAGACCACTAAGAAAATTCAGAAGGCTAGAAGGGTTATCACCCATAAGCTGAGCAGAAGAGGTGATTTTAGACCACAAGTCTGGCGAGGTCAACCACAGAAGTAACAGAAACGGGGCCAAGGAAAATGCAACAAATTTAAGGACTGGTAGTCTCATGGTTGCAATCTCCTCAAAATTTGAAGAAAATTGACAAAGTTTTTAAAATGACAAGCAATAAAAAATAGGTCAACAAGGGCAACCACAAGCAGGAGGGCAAAAGAAGCAACAGAGTGGGTTCAGAGGGCTTGCGCGTAGTCTCGGGTGCCTTGAACTTCACAAAAAAGCAAAAGCAGGTTCAGAAACAATAAATTTAAAGAAAATTCAAAATAATATTAGGTATTATATTGAAATTTAAATAGAAATTTAGGTTCAAGTGCTGCTTTTGAAAGCAAAAGCAAAAGGAAGCAATGACTATGTACAGAGACCTCTTCAGAAGACTCCAGAAGAGTTCCTGGGTTTGAAATGGGAGGGTATAAGGTAAGCGTTGAGAAAAAAACTAACACTTTAATTTTTAGATAATAGGGACTTGAAACAGAGTTCCAGTCAAGCCAATATATGTAAAAATAAAAGTGCAACAAATTCCAAACTTTAATAAATTTGATAATAGACAAGCAGGGGACTGAAAGTCCCCTTGCTGTGTAAAAGGGAGTGTGCTGCAAGGGAAAGGATCACATGACTGCAGGGCTTGAATCTGATTGGGTGAGGGATATATTTTGCAGGTCAGGGCCAGGGAGACTGAAGGGTTTCATCTTAATTTCCGCGGTACTTCCTGATTGGCTGGAGGGGCTTTCAGGAACTTGGAATTCACTTGAGCTTTTGGGTGTCAATGTGGCAACACACAATTGGTTGGATCTGATAGCTTTTAAAAGTGAGCAACACCAGGCCAGTAAGTAGTCCAAGTCAATTAATGTTTCTTCCCAGGAGGGAACAACCAGAGCCAGGAGGTCTGCAGGGTAGGTCAGAACAAATCTCTTGTCAACAGTATGAGCTAAATTGCCTAGAGAGTTAAGTGGCTTGGCTGCAATTTTTGGGCCTTTTGGTGCAGCGGGGGAAAACGGTTCAATCCAAGGCCAAAGGTGGCAGTGGATTTACACTGTCTGCCTGGGTGTCCAAGCCTTCTTCTGGGACCAGGACAATTGGGTCCTCAAAAGGGGGGCATAGGGCAGGGCAAACCTGGGGGTAGTAGAAGCTGTTTCAACAGCAGGGAACTCAAGATTATCACAGGCAAGACTTCTCACAGCGTTCTCACTGGTAGTGTAAATCTCCTGAGCATGTGCAGGGATTTCATCAAAAATATATAAGAACTGCTCAGGGTTGATGCCAATGTGATGGGAGTAATTTGAAATATGACCCCAAAGATCTGGGGAGGTAGACCATATCATTACCAAGGCTGGTGCCAAGGTAAAAACCACAAACTTGATCAAAGGTACCAACATTTCTAGGGTCTGGAAGCAAAGCCACACAAAAAGCAGAATATTCCCGTTGATTTTGGGCTCAAACAATAGTCAGAAGGCTCAGGAACAAGCAGAAAGTCTTCAAATCACAAGGAAAGGGAAGGCAACAGCAACCAAGGATCAAAGGGTTGGAAAGCAAATAGGAAAGCTTTGAAAGCGTATATGAAAACATTAAACTGAAGCAAAAGCAAAGGAGAATAAAACCAAACTTTAAATAGGTATTTATACTAATTAAATCATTAAATTTCAAGTTTGAGTTGTCTAGCGTAAAAGCAAAAGTGGTAGGCTTCAACGTCAATGCTAACCATACCTTTAGGGACTTTGAAAGAGCACCAGGAACCCCAAAAGCAAGGAAAATAGGTAAGGGGAAAGAAAGCCAATACTAACACTTTATAAAATCAAAAAGGAACCTAGATAAAAGCCCCCAAGAAAAACTAAAATAATAGGTTTGGAAACCCAAAGTTTATTTTTTGTAAAAATGAGAAAGCAGGGGACTTTTGGTCCCCTGTCTTGCTTTACAGGGGGATAATCCAAATTCAAAGATCACCTGAACCAGAGGTGCAGATTTGATTGGCTGCAGGAAAAAAATTTCAGGCAGATCCAGCAAGCTGGAGGGGTTTGCACCAATTTCTGACCCCAACTCTGATTGGCTGGGATCAAATGAATGGAGCAGGTCACCATTCAATCCACTTAAGATGGAATTTAATGATTTGGCAGTAGCGCAACCTGGTTGTTTAGACCTAATTAATTTTAAATGCGGTTGAGCCCAAGCCAAAAAATAATCCAAATTAATCAGGGATTCCTCCCAAGTAGGAACAGAGTTCCCAACGCCAATATTTGCCGCCTGAGAGGGTATGCCAACACAAATCTCTT
>QTSX02004633.1:0-40032 GCA_014839935.2 Entomophthora muscae | reverse complement strand
TTATAATTAAAGCAACCAACTGGTGATAAGTTTCACCACACAACTAATAGCTGAGAAAATATCCACCACATAAACCCTGAAGCCCAATACTACGTCCAATTTATTAGGTACCTTTAATCCTTTCTTAGGTGCAATAATTGACACACTGCCTTATAAGAGGATTCATATGACTCACTGGAAAACTCTCAATATCTCTCAAGACGTGTGACATAGAGATGTCATCCACCTAACAACTATGTCAAGAGTGACCCCCAGAGTTGCTTTAAAAGATAAAAAATCTTGCCCACACACAAACCAAGTACCAGGTTTAAAGAAGAAAAGACATTACTGGATGTCAAAAGAAGCTTTGAATTGCTTTATTATTACACAAAAGGAGATTAGCCCAAGGAAAGGAATGGCATCAAATATGTTCCCATAATTATGCCTTAGAAGATTTAAAAAAGGAATGTTCAAAAGACAATTATGAATACTTCTTATACACACTACTTGCCTACTATAAAAGCCCAAGCTACAAAAAATGTCTAAGTTGTAGAAATAGACCAGATAAGCAACATTTCCAATGGTGAAAAGTGGATTATTCCAATAAGTTGTCAAAGACTGAAGAACCTGACCAGACAAATAACCATGCTAATACTGAAAAAGATGATGAGTCCAAAGAAAATAAGAGAGATACCAAGAAGTATTAGAAGAGAAGAAATGTGTGACATGAAGCTAAGTAACCTGGGCCCCTATGAAAATATAATTATAGGGGCAACTTGTATTATATTGTTTTTATTTTCAGCTTACTGCAAAGATAGGTTTAGGGAAACTTGGAAAAAAAGATAAGGTTAAAGACTGAAACCAGCCAACAAGTACTGGAAAGCCAATCTGCTAGTACAACAAGTACAAATGAAGTTAAAGAATTTATTGCCAAGTTGAAACCACCCAGAAGAATACCACTTAGAAGAGCAAATTTACTGAGAAATTGCCCAAGATTTTTTTCCAGATATTCTGTCTTGTCAACCAGATGATTGAATGAGGAAGTTCCTTTTGGGAGGGGATGGATTTTGGCTGCCTGATGCACCCAACCTCTTACCACAGGACAAATACAAGAAATCAACTAAAAGCAAAGAACTTCAAGGATTTTAATGATGACTACCTTTTTAAAGACCTAGATGCTTCTATAATGCAGATACCTAATGACGTTCTACAGCAAGAAACAATGTATGTTCATTGTGAAAAGACTGAGCCTCTTGATACCTACAGACTGATAGATAAAAAACCCACCAGAATCAAAAAAGAGCCAATCTCCAGCTCACCTAAGATTCCCTTTGATTTTCCTTACACTAATACAGTGATTGATGAAACTCCAACCAACAACCTAAGCCTGAATACCATGATCAATTCAGATTGAAAGACCAAAATTTATGAGACCTCTAAGAATTTAACTAATGTTCTATTCACAAGAAAGCTATGGACAAGAGAAGCAATCACAACTGAAATTTACATTTCCAGATTCCTGTACTTAAAGAGAAAACTAGAAGATTGGCAGAAGAATAAGACTAATGACTTCATTGAAACTTTAACCCCAGGAACCCAAGAAGATACTGCAACTGAGACTGAGACCTGCCCAAAAAATCTTAAGCCTGTAGTCATATATATAATTCAGGAGAACAACAATAAGATAGACCAGAAATATAGAGGAAAGTCTAAGTTAAATCAAAAAATTCTACTTTGCCCAGGTATCCAATTAGTGTTAAGTATGAATAAAGACTATGGAATGTATGGGTTTGTGTTGGCCTTATTAGCACAAAGGCCACCATTGGAAGTGGATAGTGTAATGGGTTCACCATGACATAGTAGCTTTGTAAAATCATGTTTTAAAAGCTTGGATCTATAAAGCTACTTCTTGCTGTCAGAAAGCTACCTTGATGATCTCCCTAGGTACCCTAGATCAAAATTTATAGCAATTTAAAGAGCTGAGTTTAAAAACCCTATCAGCATGTCCCAAAATGGTCACAAGATTGGATTTCAAATCAAGACAAGCAACAATTAGTAAGCAGGCAAATCCAACCATATCTCAGCTTCCAGTGATCAGTTTTGGACGTTTTTAAGCTCAAATAAAAGCCTCAGATAAAGAAAATCCATCCAAAGTATTTTTTGAATACCCACTGAGGCAAACAGCAAAGTTTGTTCTGGACAAAAGAATACAACTAGAATTAGTCAGCTGATAATTCAAACTTTTAGCATGACCCTCCATATAGAGAGACAAGGACCTTCAGGAAGAATCTGGAAGAATCTCAAAGACCAATTTAAATGGTATAAAAAGAACCTAGTTCCCCTTTTCCCCATTTTAATCATTCTTGGTCTAAATAATAAATAAAGGACTTCTCTTAGACTATAGTTTAAATGGATCAGAGTTGGGAGCCCTTGGGCTCTGACAGTTATTTGTGAGGTATTCCTCTTTGGCTTTTGAGAATATTATAATATTGTTGAGGTAGCATAATGTATACAAAAGACTGTTTATGTAAGGATTGACAATTCTTTCTCCCTGGAAACCCAGGCTAAAGAGTGGGATTCAAACCCTGACTTTGAATCCTCTCAGGCCGCTGGGCCTATGGACTGTGGGACCACCCGCCTGCATTTTTCTGGCATTGAGCTCCCACAAGCTGAAGCCAAGAATGATGGTCTGTGCAGTGAAACAGGCCAAACCAAGGAAATTATTGCACTAAGTGGAGTACCAATCACAACACCTAATGGAGGAAACCAGACAACAACTATTAGCTTCATGAATTTGAAGTCTACACCAGTGGCCAATCAAGAGCTTTCCCCAGGAAGAAGCCCGGGCCCACAGCCTAACCCCATGACCACTACTCTAAAGCAAGTTAATCAGGTAGCCAATTTGAGATTCTTGACCAATAAAAGAACTCCTGGAGCAAGTGCCATTTGCTGCCTTTGGACCCAAGCACCCAGTTCCTCTGGGCCTGCCTTTGCCAATGCCCTGATGAACCCCCATGGAAAATATTAAGTTTGGAGGTGGGGTGCTATATATGCTTATAGATTCTGCCCTCAAACCTTATTGCCGTTTTTGAATAAAGGTTATGTTATTTTGGCTCACACAGCTATTGCCTTATTTTGTATTTGCTATCTACCAATTCAGTTTGAGATCTCCTGATCCTCTTGCCCCACCATCAACAGTCTTCTGTCCACCAGGCGTACCCTTTGGGCCCAAATTCTTCACCAATTACCCCATAAAGCCTGAATATAAGGACTATACCCCAGAAAAGATACTAAAACTAGATTCTTTGGCCTGCATATAATCTGCAGTTAGATACAACTGTCAAGGCCCATGGATATTCTCAACACCCAAGTTTTTTAGAGGGAAATTCAACTATCTCCCTGCTTACAACTTTCCCATGGAACTGCCTGTGACCCCAAGACTTATGCCCGCTTCCTCACCTGACCTTCTGACCAACCACACTGGTAAGCTGTTTGGGATTGTGTACATAACCCTCACAGGGGTGATTGACACTATAATCCCATCTGCCAGCCTGTGGTCCTGGGTGAGGAAGTCTTTCTCCTACCTTTTAAAGTTAGCTCCTCTCTTGTGGTGGGCTTTATCCACAAAAGTCTGGCCCAAGCTACCCCTGAAAACAACTGGCTGGCAGCCCAAGACTGGTTTCCTGACAGTTTAGTGCTTGGTTCATCATAGCGACAATAGTTTCAGGAGCTTTGGCCATCCCAAAGTACATTAATCTACACTCAAATGATCCAAATTGTGTTTGGAATGCAGTTTTTGTTATGTACTTTTCTTTTACTTCTACTTGGTTGTAACCTGAGGTGAGGTTATTTTTGGAGAAAAAATGGCTCTGGCAAGCCTTGCAAATAGATCCTATATAAGTGGAAGAGGACCTTTTTTTACTGTGCTTGCATTAAGAGCTCTGTAGTTGTTACCAGACAAAGTGAGCCTTCCTTTTTCTTTACAAAAACACTGCTTTCTCCCCACAAGGATTCTGATGGGCGAGTCAAGGGATATTAGTTTGTTGCAATTCAGGAATATCAAACCAAGCATTGGATTGGCCCCAAACTAGGTAATGACTGAATGTTACTTGTGTCAGCATCAGCTAGAATACTATTACATCAAGCTCCTTGACATTATTTTAAGTTTTTCTCCTTTAGGGCTTGAATTATGCCAGGCTGGGTGCCTTAAACTAGTCCAAAGGACTTTTCCCTGTGTATCTGTTCACTTGGATAAGCATATAAGAAGGGCTACAGGTATCTGTTTTTTTCTGATCCTTGGGCTCTCCAGCAGTGAGTTTGGTATGAGCTTTCCCTAGAGAACCATTTAGCTGCTCTACTCTGATATTTCTGGGAGTGTTATGGCAGGTTACTTTATGTTGCTTTCCCTTTTTGGCCAAGTATATGCTTGTGTTGTCAGATGTGAGTTATTTGCTTCCATTTGTGATGAGTGGATCTGAAATTAAAAACTTGCCAATGGTTTCTTTGACTAAGAACCTTCAAATGATGTTACCAGAGTGGGCTTTGACACCCTGCACCACTGGACATTTGTGACAATTCAATGGTAGAAATTATGTATTTTTGTCATACTCTTTCTGGACATGGTGTCTAAAATTTCCAGTGCCCATACATTGAAAGGCATTTGAGTATGTACTGGAAGTACTAGCTTAGGAGGAGGTGTTGCTTTTGGCAAGCTTCTTATAGACCTTGCATTGTTTGAGTACTTCATGGATGTATCTGAAGATAGTGGCCCACCATACCTTGTGCTTTAGAAACCTTTACATATTCATACTTTTGGTATGCCTGAGGTCTTTATGTTAGCAAAAGATGTATCTACTCTTTTATGTGTGGGTACATAAGTAATGGTTACCCCATATGAAATTTTACTGTGTAACATCTTGTAGATATCTTCTAACAAGTGTTTGACTTTTATGGCTGTCACAGGCAACATCTGTTTTGCCTGGGGAGACCATTTACCTTTTTTTACGTAGCACCAGGAGAGGCCAATATGGGCCTAATCCATTTTGTCCTCTAAAGACCTATAAATAGAGTCATGTTAGGGCATCTCAGTGATCAACTTGGGTCCTGGTTTGTACTGGATGTCTATGTTGAATTTATAAGGAACAACATCCATTGATCCTGTCTACAATAAAGGTTTTCCTGGGGTTTAAAGTAGATAAGTGACTTGTGATTGGTGAGTGCAGTGAACTCCTATTGTCTTTCCAGTTAGCAATACCACTTCACTAAATATGTACTTTTGAAAGTACCTTCTTGTCATGAAATAAATAACAACATTAACCATTGATTATATTGTACAATTTTTATGCTAATGACAGAAAAATTTTATTGCTTGTATTTATACAAAAGACCCCATCTGTTGCACCTTTTGAATTACAGCGCCACAATCATTTGAGAATATAGGACACAGGGTATTTTCTTGAGTAAATTCAAATGTGAGGAATGGGTAGTATTTTATCATAAGTGTCAGAATCAAATGGAACCATGATTATTTTCTGGCAATGGCTTATGATTGCACAGAAGCACATAAGGATTAGGATAAAGGTCAACCAGATTAAAGATAAATCAAAGATGAGGCAAAGATTATTTTTATTGTAATTGATTAATTCTTCTTATAAATTATGAAAGATTAATCCCTGGCTGCTAACAATCTCTTCTACAACATTCTAACACACCCCTTATTTGGGTAATTATTAATCTAGGTTTGGTGCTTATTGCACATCAACCAATAGAATATCTTCATCTTCACCCAGCACAAGTGATCATTGCTGGTGTTGAGCAACTTGTGATATTGCTGGTATGTTCAAAGCTACAGATAGATGTTAGCCTTGCCAATGTACTCTACCTAATCCTATGCAAGGGCACTACAGACTACAATAGAATAAAACTTGAATATCATTACGTTTATTGATACTGGAGTACAATCTAGCCAGCAGCTGCAATCTATCCAGGTGTAACTATGAACTTGTGTTTATCCTTTCAGGTGTCTATATCAATATATGCTGCAACAACTCTTCTTCTTGTCCTTTCAGACAATTCCCAGTGGCTACCTTTGCAATAGGTCCATCTTTGCTAGCTACGCCTATCCTGATTGGCTGTCCTTGACATGTGATATGCTACTGGTCTTAGCAGGCATCCATGGCACTTCAGCTACAGCCTACACTCTTCTTGAGCTAGCCTAATGTCATTTATCAATTGGCTGTATCTTAAACGCCTATTATTGTGCTGGGAAACTACACCGTATTTAGTTGATGCTTAGAAATTGTCCCTGTTCAGCCCTCCTACATTGGAAGGTAGAATTCCAGTATTCCATTTGCAGGGTTTAATCAGTGATCCTTTTCTGGTTGGCAAACCTTCTGCTTATTAATACAACGAGTCAAATTAGGGATTATACACTGTATAATAGCAGACTCAATCCATTAGTGACTCAAAAGATTATCCACTGTGTAATACTGACCTGAACCAATAAGGAACCCAATTATACGCCGTGTAATACTGATCCAAACTCGGTATTTCTTAGCCATTTGTATATCACTTGTTTGATATGAACATATAAGTCCATCAGGCTGTGTGGGGCTGAGTTGATACAGCATCTAGTAGGGTAGAATAGGTGATATACAATTGATGATTTAGTGATTAAACACTGTGTAATCATTGATATTTATTATATTAGCTAATGTTTATACGGCGTATAATAGTTACATCAATTATAATAAAGCAAGCAATATACAGTGTATAATCACATCACATTGGGATGATGATCAGTGATAATATGGTGTATAATTGTTACATCTATCATAATAAAATAATAATTACACAGTGTATAATAACTACACTTGATTAAGTGATAACCAAATGATAATACAGCATATAATTGTTACATCTATTATAATAAACTAGCAATTACATGGCGTATAACTGCCATATCTATCAATATAATGATGACCAGCAATAATACGGTGTGTAACTGATTAGGATCTGCGTACAATGATTAACCTGATCATTTGTGGTCAATCAGCCTAATCTCACAGCTGGCATGAAAAAATTTACTTCAGGATCACTTCCTACTTCTCTTGCATACTCCAAGTGTAATGCTTATTAATGTGATAAATATGGGAATTTGATGCTATGGGGAATCAAATCCAGCGCCTTGGTACTCAATGTAAAAGTAAGACAGTGCCTTGGCCCCTGCAATATTTACCAGGCTCTGCTGCAGCACTTGTAATGATTTTCAGTTGATGCAGCGGTGCTTGATGTAAAAGTAGTTTGGCGCCTTGGCGCCTAATGCAATTACTAGGCAGTGTGGCGGCTCTTGTATCTTTTACAAAGCATTGTGGCAGCAAATAATGTATCATTTTTTCCTGCAGCGGCGCTTACCATTGGCTGATTTATGGTTCAGGTCAGCAGACTACTGCTGATCCAATATGCATGTGATTTATACTACCAGTTTATGTTGTTTGGCAGCTATAATTCATATCTTCAAGCTCTGTCATAATTAGCATCATTGATTTTTATACTGCTAATTTATGGGTTTGGTTGCAGAAATGCTAATCTGTGAGCTCTGTCATATTTGGCATCATTGCTTGGTCAAACTTCCTAACACCATCTATATGATGGTTCAGGATGCTAGTTTCCATCTGATAATCCCAAATCCTTCGTAGATACTATAGAATAGGAGCAGATACTAGCTTTTTTTGAGCTGTAGGATCAGATGTCTTTTTGGGATATCCACACAAACTTGGACTTGGCGCCCATGATGGATGACAGAGCGCTGTGAGGATGCCAGAGTCTGGGATAAAAAAACATAGACAACCATAACAAAGAAAGTTATCATTTTTCTTTGTTCTTGGGAGGTGTCATGTTGCATATGGCTTTTATCTTATTCTTACTGGGGTGAATTTGGTCCTTGGATACTATATAACCCAATAATGATAGTTCCTCTCTAAACCTGGAAGTTTGAGGGGTTTGCTAGCATTTTGTTCTGGGATAAGGTGAGAAAAACTGTTTCCAGGTCCTTTTGGTGTTGTTCAAAAATGGGGATATACATCATGATGTTGTCCAGATAAACAAGGGCATTCTTCCCAATGTAAGTTTCAAAGTCTTTGTTCATGAAGGTCACAAATTTGGGGGGTGCATTAGTTGTTCCAAGGTTAAAGATTAACCATTTTTAGGAGCTGTAATTGTAAAAATAAGCTGTTTGGGAATTACTTCCTCTTTAGTTTATTTCTGGTTGTAGCCTCCATTAAGATATATCTTGATAATATTCCGGTGCTGCCTAGGGAATCAAATAGATACTACATTCTTAGTAGGGCTATCAATTTTTGTTAGTTAGTGTCACAGCCCATACCAGAGTCCGTCTGGACTCCCACAAGGGAGGCAGGCCAGTCCTGGAAGGCCATGTATACAATATGCGCAATTCTGAACAGATAGTTGACTGCAGTAGCTAGGGGCACCAACTCCCAGTATGGAGCACAACCTGGTCAGCCAGCCCTAATACTGTTATATAGACAAACCTCAACTTACTGAAATCCTGGGCAGGAGGAGTGCTGGGTGACAGGGGAGTAGTAGGAATCTCCTTCATGCTAGGTGGTGTGATGCTAGAAAACAAGCCATGATGTTCTATTTCAGGCCTATGTTACCTGCATAAATGAACCATATGTAGTCATGTACATTATGGTGTATACATATATAAGTCCTCATCATTCACAATAAACAAGACCCATTTTGACCTACTTTTACCTCTTGATATATTGCACTTTGCACTTGGCTGGACATTTCTACTGTTTAGATAGTGTCCTTTGACCAGGTTCTTCCTATGGAAGCCCCTGCTATTCCTGTTGCAGAGACCAAAGGTGACAGGAAGGTCCCCCTGCTATACTAGCATCCCTACTAGACTAGTGTCCTAGGACCAACCACAAGTGCTAACCCTCCTTCTCCCTTGTGGACTTAGGAAACCCTGGTGTATACCTGCTGCCTCCCATTCTCCTGATAGAAAGAGCAAGGTCCAGACAGTCCTGTTTGTTCCTCCATAACTTATATTATAGAATACCATCATTGCTATGAGTTATCTGTACTGTGGTATGTACTATAGATGATCTACCAATATCTTCACAGATAAAATTACTGTATTTGTCAGGAAGCCAGAAGGTAGGGCCCACAATAGAATGTGTGCTAACTTGATAATATAAGATACAGATTGGCCGAGCAAGGACCAGGGTCTGGAGTTGAGGACCACAGAATCCACCAATACTGTCAAAGTAATATAGAGTACTCCAAACAGTTGGGTAGAGGTGGTCTCAGTGCAACGGTGGGTTCCAAGGGGCAGTCTGGTCTTGGGGTTAATGGTGGAGTCATGGGAACAAAGTATACTGGCAGATAATTGTACTTGTCTTTGAACAATCTTGGCGGCCTTTTGTACCACTTTCCTTTGAGTCCTATGTATTTAATTTCTCTAGTCATGGCCAAGGAGTCAGCAATGAGGATGGTTTCCAAGTTGTACTCTGAATAGGCCGTGTTGGGGGGGTACTCAGTAAAGTGCACAGGTCCAAAGGGAGCTCCCGGGGCGGTATAATGCCTGGGGTAATTTGGCAGATTGGGCTTGGGAGGGGGTGGCGGCCTGGTAGTCTACTTGACCAGAATTAAGATAGTAGATCACTAAGACTAGATAGGGTAAGATTTGTTTGAACCAAAGGTTCATAAAACTTTATTATCAAAAATGACAATGGGGTCTTCACTGCACCGCCAGAGTTTTTATACCATGGGACTTTGCTTGTTTGATTTTTGCAGGGTTCAGGTTTGCAGACAAGGCACTGGCGGGGTGTGGGTCTTGGCTTGGAGTCTCAAGGGCGGCAGATCCAGGTTGTGCCTGCTCTGGCAAATAGAAATGGCAATGCTTTGTTCCGCTGCCACTGTTTACTATGTCACCTGAGTAGTTCAATTGTACTACCCTTTCCGGGCAGAAGACTGGCAGTTGCTGGTGGTCATTGGCAGAGTTAAAAATAGGTTTCTTTTTAACCTCCTTAAGGCAAGCTACAACCTCTGCATAGGTTTGGGCCTTTGGTGGCTCAAGGTTGGCATCAATCTGATGATCATTCAGGGAATTGTCTTTGGGAGGCTGGCAGGTCTTGGAGTAACTCGTTAACTTGGGTTTGCAATTTAACAAGTGGGCGGTCTCCCATCCACTTTGTGTGCTTTGAGTAGTCTTTGGAGGGTCAGGGTTCAATTCCAGGATTTCCAATGTTGGTTTCAAAACTCCAGTATTGGCTTTGGACAGGTTGGCAGCAGGTCCTTCACCAATCTCTGTTAGCCAGTTTACATCTCATTTGTAGATATGGGTCTTCATTGGCACCAGTTTGACGGCAGACTGGCAACTATTCAGGGAGTTCTCTGC
Source organism: Entomophthora muscae (assembly GCA_014839935.2). NCBI lineage: Eukaryota > Fungi > Entomophthoromycota > Entomophthoromycetes > Entomophthorales > Entomophthoraceae > Entomophthora > Entomophthora muscae. Next base: position 29,627 of record QTSX02004633.1, on the reverse strand, counting down.
AGTAGGCCGGCGGGTTGGGGAGTAATTCATCAATTCAATCCTGTGAATTAACAGGTTGGCAGGTCCTGGATGGTCCTGGAGGGTTTGATCCGTCTTTGGGGAACTGGGGCTCAACTCTTGAGTTTTCAATACAAGTATTGAAATGTCATTCATGACAGTATTGCTAAGATAGTGTTGCACTGCAGTAAGTGCTATAACCTATCTGTGTTCCTTGCCAAAACATCCTCCTGCCTCTATCCTCCACCCTCATATCAGGTATACAAGACAGTCCCCCTGTCTGCCTCCTCTCATAAGTGCTATTGATTAGCACCTCCCCTCTCACCGCCTGCTAAGTTCTTCTGGTAAGGACTCCCCTGAGTTGACCTTAGAGGCCCTATAGAAAAGTACCACAGGCAATATGGTCACTTTTGGGTGGCCTGAAGGGAGATCCAGGTGGTGGGGGTGGTAGAACTCAAAATTTAGAGCTCTAGAAGGTTTGACCAAAGGGATTAGAGCCGCACCAGGTGGGAATGGATAGGTATCTTTATAGAATGTAGTGGATTCACAAATAGATGCAAACAGATTAATTAAATTTGAGCAAAAAATAGATAATTCCTGCAAGAAAATAATTGTTTCTGAGCATAAACTTGTTTATTTTTAAGATGTTAACAGTGAGGAGGGCTTCCCCCCTCATCAATTATACTTACTGGTAAAGATGCAACATTTTGTGCCACCAGGGATCTGGCAGCAGAATTTTTAGTCAAATTGATAATTTTTCCTGGGAATTGCGCACTAGAGCTTAGGGAGGGAATATTATTGGTCAGCATAACAGGAACCTTGCTTGAGCTGCAGCATGCCAAGGTTCCACAGCTATTTATAGAACCCACAAGCAATCAAGCGCCCATTTGCACAATAAACAATTGTGCTCCCAATGTACCATTTCCTGATAATTAAGAGGCCCAAATTTGCTAATAGAATTGAAGCCAGGTATTTGAGGCTTGTGTGCCTCTCAAATCCCAGGACATTTGTTAATCAAAAGGGGGCTTTTCTTGCTCTGGGAGACAATTGGTAAGGATTCCCAAGCTGTGGGTTGTTTGGCCTCTAGGAAGGTCAGCTGATTTTCCAGGGCATTCTGGGTCCTGACAGTTAGTTTTCTAGGGTCCAATAGTTAGTGAATAGATGTAGGGATCCGTCTTTTTTAGCCACAAAAACACAGTAGCACCAAAAGAAGATTGAGATACTGATAATCCTTTACTAAGAACTTCCTAAAGTCAGACATATAAGGCATCATTTTTTTAGATAAGATAATATACAGGACATGCCTTAGGAATAGCACCCATCAATTTTATATAATTCCAATGTGCTTCTCTGGGGATAACCCAGGCAGAGATTTCTTGTTGATTTAAGAGTATTTTTTGAAATTATCTCTTGGTCTTAGGGGATAATGGTGTCTTTCTTATCCTTAAATTGAATGAACTTGTACTGGCCAGAGTCCTGTTCAATGGCCTTGAGGTTATTTCTCTCTTCCTGGGTCATATTTATATGTACAAACACATGATCTCTTAGCAGCTGATCCACTGTGTCTGGTTTATCTGGTGATTGTTTCATTCTCATTTAATGGTCAGTACTGATGTGATCTAGTACACTTGAGGGTTGTTACTTCTTAGTCATTAAAGGTCAAGTACCATGTCAAACCTGAGGAAGTTTATGACTGTTCCTTGGATGCTGGATCATAGATTTTCTAGTGCAATAGCAAATGGGGTAGCTTCTCATGCAATAAAAATTTGGTACTTGCCAGCTAGGACTACTCTCTTAATCCCCAAAGGATTAGTAGTTAACTTAAATTTGCTCACAAAACTGATGTTAAGCAAGGTTTGAACTGTGCCTGAATCTAGAAGTACTGAGCTAGTGCAACTTTGAAAGCAGAAAATAAGAATTAGTTCATTTGAGCATGAAGAAAGGGTGCAGAGTACATGTGAGAATTGGGCAGCGGGCTATAAAGAACAGAATTCATACTCTAAATCACAATGAATTGTGGTTTCAGCAACAACCAAAAGGTTGTTACCAACAATTCCTGGGTAGGTCAAGGGGGAAAGAAGTCAATTGAGCACTGCAAAGCAACAGATAAATCCAAATGATCAAAATTATAAACAAGTTGCAAACTTCATTAGAGGAGAGAATGATGAAGCAAGTTCTTTTACAACTCTTGTATTCATTTAAAGTGGGAGGGAAATGGGATGGGAGATCAAATGTCACTAAACTAATTGACTAATGATATGAGCATATATGAGCGCATTCTTCAAGGCAAGAAAATCTTGACAAATTTGAATGGATATAATCAAAAGGAAAACCAACTCAACTAAAAATTAGGAGCCTGTTTTGGACACAATTGCCACTTCTCCTGGATGCTCTTGCACATGATATTTAACCAGGGGTATATCTTGGATGGGTTAGGTGGAGCATCATTGGGATAATTTCATAATTATAAATTCAGGGCTTTTCTTGGTCTTTTTCAGAACTTTTTTTGATAATTCTTCAAACACAATTTGGTGGATATCCTCAAGCATTTGGCGGGAATTGAAGTGGAGGCCTAAGGGTGGTGTAATTTTACAGTACAGGGGGGTTGTATGGCACCTGAATCATGAGGCATCAGTCAAGTTTTTCAGGTTTATATTTCTTGTTGGGAAAGTCATGAGGAGGCATGGTGAGCCTAGCTTGTTTATTTTCTTCTTGAGGTTTTCCTCATCTTTTTTTATTATGAGTAGTGATGACTCCAAGATGAGTACAGTTGGACTGTACATTTCTCCCTTTATTGTTAGTGTTTGCTGCTTGAGTTTTTGATTGTTTTTGTGTGAGGGATCCAGGCAAACCATTCAAGCTTACCATTATCATTTTCTGGCTGACTCTTCTTACCTGATCATTCCTGGGATAAAGCTTTGACAAGCTTTACCTCCAAGGAGACATTTTCCTGTGATAACACCATATTGTTGTCATATCATTGGAACATTATTTCAATGCTTTTCTCTTCTCTCAACTTGAGAGTCTCAATCTCTCAGTTTTCTGCATTTTTTCATCTGCTGCAAGATCTCATCAAGCCCTAATAACAAGTTCCACAATACCAAGCACAAATTTAATTCCCTTTGCGCTAGGGTTCCCTCTTTAGCAAAATAGTTGTAATAAAACTCCTCAAAAGCTGATTTAACTTCTACTAATGATACCTTGGGCAAAGTCTTTGTGACCTCAAGACCCTCACAGGCCTCCTCCAGGGAACCTTTAGGGATCTCTTTTCTGGCAGCAGCAGTTTCAACTCTAAGGACTCCAAATTTGCTTTTTTTAATAATAATTGATAAGACATGAAGACTAAAAAAGATTAAGGGTAAAGCATCAAAGTTGACAGGATATTTTCTTTGGAATGTTGCTGTTTTTTCTTATATACTATTTGTGGTATATTCAGCTGAAGCCCCCTCTGGTTCAGGAATCAACCCTTGATTCCTATCATGTGATTGATGAAATAACAATGTCATCCAATCCAGATCTTTACCTAAAAGATCCCCACGTTTCTCAACCTATGAGAATATACCCAGAATGCAAAGGAACACATGATACCTTTTGATTCAATGTACTGATTTGGCATGGAGCTTCCCATGCTCCTGGTGCCAAATCCCTGTAGAATCTGTGTATTCCAGATCCAATTTATCATCATTTTAACTGGGAACCAGCTGTCAGGAATATTCCTGACATAAATCAAATTCTCACTGAAGGACAATGTTGGAAAAGAATAGAAAAGATTTTTGGTTCCACAGTCTAAATTTGATAGGGATTTCCCCTTTAATTGGGGGAAATAAAAATCAAAAGGAGGAAAAATTGGAACCTAATACCTGCCAGAATAATTTATCATCCAGGCAGGCGCCCGCCAGCACCCTCTACCAGCCTCCTGCTTGCCCACCCAGTCTCCAGCGGGCCTGCTGCCAGCCCACCTGCTTGCTCCCCGGGTCCCAGTCAGCTGTCAGTCACCCACCCAGGCCCCATCCCACAGCCAACCAGAAGTCCTCAAAAGGTTCAACTAATCAGAAAGTCCCTGGTTATAAGGAAATAATTCCAGAATTATTCCTGCCCTTCTTCTGAAGGGCAAATTCATGGATCAGAGGAAAACATTATTCCTGCCATTCAAAAGAAGGAGGAATTCAAGTTTCAAACTCCAAAACCTATTCTGGCCCAACAGAAGAAAGTCCAAATCAAGTTTTACATGTGAGCAATAATTCTTCCCATGACCAATGGTTTGCTGCTTCCCAGGTCACAAGGTTGAGTCTAGGCTCCAACCAAATCATGTGCCCTAAGACAGAAATAGATTATAAGGGTACCTTGAGTTTTCCCCATCCCATGACCTCTTACACACAAGAGACCATTGGTCTCAGTCAAGAACTTCCAAATCAGTAACAGATTGTACAAGAACAAGTGTTTGACCTTGTCCTCAAGAACCAATTCCAAGTCCCACCTTCCAAACTTTTGGGATCCCCAATCCCCTGCTTTCACTCCCACTTGCAAAACTTTGCACAGTGGGGGATCCTATAAATAAATGATCCCTCCTCAGGGGTAGCTTGTGCTATTATTGAGTTTAATACCCACAATAAAGCTAAATTTTACTTAAAACTTAAGCCAACTTAAAACTAGTTAGTCCCTGTTAACTCCCTCTAATCCAAGGAAGATGAACCATCTTGTCTTCACAGCTGTGCTTACTGCTTGCCTTGGGATTAGAGGCTATCAACAAGGACCAGAGTTCTTTGACTCCTTGCCAGAAGGGCTAGGTCAAGATCCTCACTATGACCCTGGACAACTCAATCCTTCTACTCTGGTTCCTGGCCTCCCCTGGTGCCCCCAAATCCACACTGTCCATTGTGGTGTACACCTCCATGTACTAAATGTTAACTTGCTTTGTTGGGAGCTTTGGAAGATACAACCTCCATGCTAAGGTCTTCCGTTGATTGATGACCATCTACCCAATCATCACCGCCCTGACTGGCTTCCAATTTGCCAACCTCCTGCCATACCTGCTGCAAGTAGTACCTAATGTAACTGGGTATTACACCAGCTGATCAAACTTAAATGCCCAGACACCACTGTCTAATATTACAACTGAACCAATGAGGATTAAGTATTTGAGTTGGGGAAGACAATAGTCCAATAGAAAGGACAGGAATAATAAGAATAAGGTGCTGTTTATTGCAGAATACTACAATTAATATATGATATGGGAAAGCCACCAGGCCACAAGGGGGTGGCATGGTGGCGCGTTCCATGTAAAGATTGAGACTGTGGAATAACTTGTGCTGGATTAGCAGGTTGAATTGGCAGCGCTCCTAATTAGGAGAAAGTGCCCACCGTTTGACATTACCATCATATTGGTCCATGTTGTTAGATATGTCAAGGGGCGGCTCATTGAGCTCCCCCTGTGTATTGTAAGATAAATTGGCAGGCAAGTCTAGAAACTTGGTTGCAACACTAAATTTGATTATTGTTGGTTAATTGATCCCTTGTCAATTATATTGATTAACCTACATGGTTAATTGATTTGATTCAAAGACACCAAGTCTTTAATTAACACATTCAAGTCTATTTTGGCCCAATGATTAAATCATCATTAATCAGATCTGTGGGTATATTTTAATCAACCTTCAGGGTTAATTAAACTGTTTGCAAGACGCCTAGGGCCAAGATTGATTTGGCCAATCTTGCCTTAATTTTACCAGTTAGTATGGCCTAGCTAAGAAAAATATGATATATTCCTTTATTAATATAGATATTAGTTTCCATCTGGGAATCTTTCCCTAAAAATTCCAGACAAACTTATCCGTATTAAATAAACAACAAAAAAGAACAACCTTATAATCTTGGAGTACTTATTTGGCTAAATACTAAAAGTGACTGTTGTACGGTCACAGTAACCTTAGCTGGAGCAAGCCCATGGCTGACAAGAGATATATTTGGATTTCCAAAATACTATAAATGCTCTTCTTCCATATCTAAACAAAGTATCACTCTCTTCTCAATTCTCCCATCTATTTTTGTCCTGTGTACTTCCCAGAAGTATTTAAAAACAACTCAAGGAAAATATGTTAACAAACTTGGAATTATACTGAATCCAGAATATTAAGATAATGTCAGTATAACTTGAACTTTAAGGTAAATAAGAAACCCTCTACTTAATGTTGACCCTGGATTGTGAGGGTCTAATACCTGGGGCCTTGTTTGATTATAATATGGCTTAAAATAGCCCTGAAATGTGAACTTGCAGTATTTTAACCAAATCCATTTGATCGAGGTTCGAAAGAAAATAATTTGAGGGTTGTGGGCCAGTTAAGTGTGAAAAAGGAAGGTCCAGGGGTTGAAAATTGTCTGAGATTGGGCAACAAAGTCTGATATGAAATGGTGGAAATAGCAGCAGGGAATATTAAGAGGATCCTGGCAGTAGCTCTGCCTAAAATATTGCGTCTTCTTTCCCTGGTAAATTTTAATCTAACTTGTGTAGCTGCTTAAAAAATATGCCGAATCACCTTAAATAATTTTACCGAGCTTCTGGTAGTTTTTAGTTAGAAATATATAATAAATTTGGTTTATGATGGTCAGTGGGCTGTGTAGGCAGAGGTAAAAGGTTAAGAATCGCACGATCCGCGCCGAAGGAGAATATGTAAATATTTGGAGCGGCCACATAAATCATCAGTGTAATGTTTCACAGGGGAAAGAGGATGTTCATAGAACTACTTCAGATTCCAAACGTGCTATTGGCTTTCACTCTGCTGTGCAGCTTAGTTTCTGCGCGTGCAGTGGATATATTGAATCAAATGTTTTGTGTCTAGGATGTCATGATACTTTGGTATGTTAGTTTAAAATATATTTGCTTAATAATAGGGAATATACATTAAAGCAAACGAATTTAAAGGCTTGAGAAGCATTTGTTTTATCTCTTGCTAAGCTATTGGAAGAGGTTTTGAATAATTTGGATTCAGAACAGTTGATGTTATTTTGAAACGAATGGATATAATTTATTTTCGTAAAAGCGCATGTATTAAAGTGTCCTGTGCCTACTGCTCTATCCCAGATGGGGCTATTTTTTGGTTTTCTATGCGTTTTCTTGTGTGCTTTGATTTCAATTTACAATGGTTTGTTTGCAATGGAATCAATGTCGTCCAGCCTGGGCATCACTTCAGGTCATCTCCTCGCTGACAAAGAAAAGGTGTACGGGCTACAGCAACTTATTGCTTTAAACGCCACATCAATGTGGACTTATGCCCTGGATACATCAACCTACTCTGTCTTGTTCACTGACTATCACTTCTTGCATTACAAACTTGATCCTACGCCCTACTGCTACCAGACTTACACAATGAACGTGTGTGAGACTGAAATCAAGCGCAACTACATCTTACCTGCCTCAATAATTCTTGAACAGTTCCCTAAATGCAACCAGAAGGAATGTATTTCAAACATTCCTCTCCCAAAAGAGCACTTCTCTGCAATCAAAAACTCTGATATTGCGTCCCCTTTGCATATCCTTGTCTCACAAAGCACCCCATTCTACAACCACACCCAGGCCTATTCAGTCAAGTACTCTAGCCAAACTGCAGTGACCTTTTCCTGGAAACCTGTCTATCTTCAAGTCACCGTTAAACGCCATTTTGTTGACCAGCACAGGAATATCACCTATATCTATACATTCGGTATCCTTTTCAACAATTCACTTGATGCTATTTTCAACCCCATACAATACTCCCCAGCTTTTACTTATCTCTGAGGTACAGCAGCCTGCTTTCTGACTAAAATGCAGACTTTTTAACTACCCTTAAGACCATTCTCACTACAATTCAATATGTAGTCTTTTTGATAAGATGGAGGGCTTTAGAGCTCTCCAAGTTTTCAATTCTTTAGAGGTAATACCAATCCTAAGTTTAAAATGATTTGATAATATAATATTGGTCTGATTATTGCAAGCAGAATTGAAAAGATTATATGTGCATATTAGCCACATTGTTCAATATCACATTGAGATACCAAAGGCATAAAACCCTTATATTGACAGTATCTATAAATTCACCATATAGCATTCAATCCCCATATCACTAGGCCTATTTCAATTCTAATACATACAATTCCCCGATGCATCTCCCTATTGAGATATACAGGATTTATTTTCTTGATTAGATCCAAGAGCCAGAACTATCAAGATTAAATGGTGTACAATATGGTTCCATAAAACATCAAATTGCGCTTAAATAGTGGATAATCCCTAACAAAAAATGTTAATAGCATACAAGTGTAAAGGCCTCCATGTATACTTGTGACCTATTCAAGGAAGATATAGACCAAATTATATACCCAAAAACCAAACCTAAATTATGTCTCATAGTACAGAGGGGATGGTTTCAGCTGCAGATGGACTTTCAAAAATGGGTAATTACTTCAGCATCATCAGGTGGCATGAAAGACTAGCCAGCCAACAAGCTATGATTCCATCTGAAGATGAGAGAAAACTGCACCTGGACCAAAATTTATGTCATTGGAAGGCCAGCTGTGATAATGTGAGTTAGAAAAGCTGTGATGGATACACTTGGAGTAAATTTACAGGCCTGAACTGATGCTGGGAAAATAAAGGTTAAGATGCCTAATCACAAGGATTGATGTTGCTAGATTGTTGCCCAGCTATAATGGTTGGTGTTTGCCCAGACAAAGGAGTTATTATTGGCTTTTTATGTTTTTTGGGTACTGATAAGATGACACACATTGAAAGCTACAAGAGAAATATGTACCCCGGGATGGATATACCACATGGTGATACAACCCTAAGACCAAATGATACTATAATACAATTAGGTGTTTAACCATGATAGCTGAAAATTATCTGAACATATATTTTGAATGTATTTAAGGGGATATATATTGCTTGCCATGCAAGCATCAGGTCCTTACAACCACCATTGTGGCAGATGTTTAGAGAATCCATTGCTGGACCTAATGACTTGAGGCACTCCAGAGGTAAAATTAGTTAAACGGGCTAAAACTTCAGCCTAACCACTCAGGTAAATAACCAAACCATAGTAAATTGTAGAACTGGCCTCTAGAAGGTATAGTTGGGAGTACACCACTATATCCTAGATATCTTAATGGACATAGATATGCTAGTCAATCACTGCAAACATTTGCATATCCCAGGAAGATTATGATGGCATCCCAAAATATTTCTCTGAGGTGGTTAACTACAAGTAACACGGTAAGTTCCATAATGCCGGGAATTATTTGGCCAAGTAGGAAAGCTCAGAAGGCTAGAAAATCTTTAACAAAACTGACTGATTTAATGGACTTGGATCAAACAGTTGATCAAAAATGGATTACAGCTGCCCCAGTTTGCCGGTTGAATCTGACTCCCCCCCATAAGTTGATGTTGATAAATTGACGTAATTAAAGGGTCACCTGTTATGAGCCTATTTATCAGCATGGTCATCAGAAGTTGGTCACACAAGGGTTCTTTGCAACCTGGACTAAGTACTCACTTGACAATGTGGAAGGAATAAGAGCCCAGGATCCAGGTGGTATTGCTTAGTCAATTTTTGATATATATTGAATAATTTTCATTGTTTCAACTCTGAGAGTTAAGTCCTCCCAAAAATTTACTCAATAAAAATCATCTATCCCTTGGTCTAATTTACAGTTTTAGAAATGCATCCTGTAGTTGGATTGTTGCGCTACATTCCTTACAACCTGATTCTGAGCCAGAGTATTACTGAAAGATGGGACCCTGCAGTTGGAAGTTTGTTGTTGGGACCTCCCAATATTAATTCATGCCTGCCAATATTGGAGTTGTTCCCCCTGTCCTTGAACCTAAAAATTGTGTTGCATCTCAATGTCCTGAATTTTATTCTGAAGATTCTCTGGTGCTTTCTCAGGCTATTTATCTTGGGCTACTTTGTTTGGAATTAATTATTTTACTTAATCCTAGTATCTCATTTGGAAATTTTACAAAACAGTATCTGAAGCTGCATTGGCGGTTAATCATTAACTCTATGTGGATTTGGGTAGTAATTCCCCACCACTTAGAGACAGCTTCCTATTATCCTGTGATTCCTGTCACACTGGGTGAGGAAGTCCTTCTCCTACCTTTTTAAGTTAGCTCCTATCTTGTGGTGAGCTTTATGGCAATAGTGCCCATGTCAACTCAAAACTCTAATTCTCCTATGTTTTTTGCTAGTTGTGCTAGCTTAATTCTTTTTTTAAAGCGTTCAGGGGTGTGAACCCAGAAAATACAACAAAATTCTGGCCATCTTGACACAATTTAATACTAAGCTTAATAAAAAACTCAATTTAACCAGATTTTTCTTTTACTTTTACTAATAAAAATTAGTTTATTTTTTATTTGTTTTCAAGACGTAAAAGTGTCAATGTTGACACTTTTTAAGCCAAAATCATTTTTAATAACAAAACTGAAACATCTATAGTAAAAAAAATAAGTACGCATTTGAAAATATTTTTTATTGAATTATTATATTTAAAAAGACAGTGCACATATAGCTGATTTTTGGAATGTTCATGTTATAAATATTTATGTGGCACTTTTTACAGCTTTAATATATTAAGTGGATTGGTGGCTAACAGCAATCCAATAATTAAAGTGTGAGTTACTATGTAAGTTACTATAGAATTTATTATTAAAAATAATGTTGACACTTGTAAATGTTGTTTATTTGCTTGTGATCATCCCCTGGGGTGGAGTTAAGCAATTTAGAGTGGCCAATTAGCCTAGATTAATATGTCAACTCATATAAAAAATGTAGTAAGTGATGTTGTCAACACTTTACCCTTTTCAATATCTTAGCCAACGTTTTAACAGCTTCACATATACACAATGGTAAAATATCATATTAACACTACCCAAATATAATTTTTTATATAAATAAAGAACCTTGATACTTTTTTTACTTATTTTTATATTTTTTATTTTTATATGTGAACAAAAATACACAGAAAACAGTTAATTTTTGCTAGCCTGCGTAAATTTAATTAAGCATACTATGAAAAAAAACATAGTAAATTTTTAAAAAAATTCAATAGTGAGAATGTTGACAAAAATCATGTCTACAATTTTTGTAATTGACAGTGAGAATTCATCTTTTTTTACTAATTGTCACTCATAATGTTAACGCTTTTCAGTTCTCACATATAAATCTTTATATTTTACATAATAAAAACTTCTTATTTTTTAATATGTTGTATTTTTGACTTTGATCTTTCATATTTTATAATTTTTAAAATAAAATCTATATCTAAATTAATGATTTCTATATTTCTCTTAACTTTTAATTTTTTATTTATAACTTTAATAAAATAAAAACTATACAAGTATTTTTTAGCTTTTAAATGCCAATAAAAACCATCCAAGATTTAATTTTTATATATAATGCTTTTTAATTTGTTTTGTTTGTTTTTACATACATTGCTTTATTTTAAACCATTTTACTTATTATTTTAGGACAAAAACACTTCCAAACAGCCCAAAGGAACTAATTGTCCTTCAATGCCAACCAAACCCACCAAAAAGAAGCCTATCTCATCAAAGAAGTCCACTCCAAAACCATCCCCAAAGCCCTCACCAAAGCCCTTCCCTGAGCCCTCTCCTGAGAAGAGCCCTGCTCACTCCACTGAGGGAGAGAAATCTGATGGCTCCCTTACAGAGCACAGTTTTTACAACTCAGCTTCTGACAAGGAGCCAACCAAGAAGAAGCGCTCAGCCCAAAAGTCCCCACCCAAAGATAAGTCTCCTGCACATGAGAAGCACCACAATAAGCCCCCTTCTGATTCCCCCCTTCAAGCTCATCTGGGGACAATTCAAAGCCCTGCCTGATTACTTCCCTGGCTTCTGCAATGCTCCTGATGGCCCCTGGGACACTCTGTTGGTCCACAACATCTGCAATGTTGATGGCAAATTTAAGGTTCCCTCTTCCTTGCCCAAATACTTCCCAATCATTAGTGTAAAGGGTGGGCCAGCCATGGTGGCAATGGGTATATTTTATCTTGCAACAATGCCAATTGGGGCTTCAAGAGCCGCCATTACACCTGCAAGAACTGCTTCTGCCCAGTGCAGCTCAACACTGAACGCTGGGACTTGCTCCAAACCATCAAGGGCAAGCATACCTGCATCATGCCAAATACCACCATTGCCCGCCTCCTCAAGTGGTATCTTGTCCAGGTGATGCCCACCTCCAAAGATCTTTCTGCCACCCAGCTGGCTGTGCTTGCTTGCAAGTACCTCTCCTCAACCAACTTTAAGAGGGTGCCAACCCACTGTTGCAACTGAACCAATGAGAGTTTAGTACTTTGAATTAGGGAAGACAACAGTCCAATAAGAAAGGACAGAATAATAAGGATAAGGTATTCTTTATTGTAGGATATTGTGATTAATATACTATATGGGGAAAGCCACAAGGCCACAAGGGGGTGGCATGGTGGGAAGTTCCATGTAAGTTTTGGAGCCAAGGAATAACTTGTGCAGGGATCAGCAGGTTAAATTGGCAACACTCCTAATTAGGACAAAGTACCTGCCATTTGACATTGCCATCAGATTAATCCATAACGTTAGATATGTCAAGGGGCAACTCACTGAGCGCCCACTATATAGCGTAAGATACGTTAGCAGGCAAGCCTAGAAACTTGGTTGCAACACCACAATCAGTTAGTCAAGTTTGTAAGTGATAGGTGTCAAGCCTCCAATCCCCTGGCCAAGAGCGCCACTAAAATTGAAGACCTAGTCCTCAAAGATGCCCTTAAGAAGACAGAAGATGGTGAGATGTTCCTGCTCCATGACAATGGGCAGGAAGTGGATGATAGGATTATAGCCTAAACCACAACCCAAAACCTGGAGCAGCTGAACACTGCTACCACCTGGCTGTGTGACAGCACATTTGCTACTTGCCCCTCTCTCTTCAAGCAGCTTTGGGTCCTGCATGGGCAGTTCAAAGACCAGGTTATCCCCCTTGTCTTCTTTCTCCTTCCTGGTGCCAAGACTGAAGTCTACACCAGAGCCTTCAATATTGTCCAGGATGCTTTGAGCTCCCTTCCCACCAACCAGCTCCCCCTCCCACTCAAGCCACAAGGGAAAATCCCTCCTCCACTGAGAAGGATGAGTTGACCCTAGCCGCTGAGCAGCTAGCTCATGAGCGCTCACTTGGGCTGAAGGTTATCATAATGAACTTTGTGCAAGATCAGTTCTAAGCCTTTGAGGCCACCTTCAATGGAGAAGTCCAGGGCTGCTTCTTCCATTTTAGACAGGCCCTCATCAAGAATATCAAGAGTGAGAAAGACCTTTTTGAGAAGTATCTTAACAAGGGTAAGGGGAAGTGCTGCTTTGCCCTGACTCAGTTTGCTGCCTTGGCTTTTGTGCACCTGGAGCATACTGGGCTTGGCTTTGGGGCCCTCCTGGAGAATGCTTATATCAAGAAGCACTCCACCATCTTCAAAGGTTACTTGGATTATTTCAAGCGCCAATGGGTGGGCAAGAAGGTGACTTTCCAGAGAGGTAAGAGCGGGGCCAAGCCCCTTAGAACTGTCAAGGCGCCTGCTTCAAGGGGGAGATGAAGACCACCTTTAGCCTTGCGGTTTGGCATAAGCACCTGAAGGTGAAGCCTGGGTCAAACTCCAAATATAACAAGTTCTTCTCTAAGCTAAAGGAGGAGCAGGCCTGGACTGTCTCCAAGTTCTGCAACCTGGCCAACCAGGTGGCCCCCAAGAAGCAAAAAGCCAAGGAGCAGGACTACCAGGAGGATGTGCAGAAGGCGGTAAAGAAAAAGTACAAGATGGCGGAGATTAAGAAGTACCTTGAGGACGTTGCCACTGCTCTTGCTGGTGGCTTTAATTAGCTTAATAAACCTTGCTTTTCCTATATATTTTTTACTTTTAAACTTTTAATTCTTTAATTTATTTATAGTGTACTAATCTTTTTATTTATAAATGGTAAGTTTCAGATACAGTTTTAATGTGGTTTAGTAAGAAATATCTTATATTTTGTAGTTATTATGGTATATTAAATATCTTTATTTTTGGCTCAATGGAATTTTTATGGAAATAAAAAATAATTTTATAATAAAGAGTGTAATTTACATAGTAAATTGAAAAATTGCTTTTACCTCCTTATTCTTATTACTTATGGTATTTTTTATTGCAGTTTTAAACTCTCTGGAGTCATTATGGTATAATTAAATTATTCTAAAATAATTTTTTATATTAAAAATGTTCAGGGTAAAATGTTTTGTTAATTAAAAAAGTGTCAGCACCCAGGAAACAATATTAAGTAAAACGGGTTGTCACTTTACTATAGTGTTGATATTTTTAATGTCAACATGGGCGCTGTTGCCAGCTTTACCTGCAAAAACCTGGCCCAATTTACCCCTGAAAACAACGGCTGGCTGCCCAAGACTAGATCCCTGACAACTACTAAAACTGCACTGGAGGTAGAGCCCACAAATTAAAATCCCTTGGGGTTGGACCAAGTGAAGTCACTTTTAAGAAAGGCATTATATACTGTGAAGCTGCTATTGTCTAGCCATCCTTTTGCCTAAGCTTAATCCAAACTACTCTGCAAATATTGTTTCCCTGTGTCCAATCTTGAGGGGGAGATGTTGGAAATTGTGTCATTAATGATATTTTAATATGGCTTCTGAATAATGATATATGTGAAGATTCGGTTGGTTTTGCTTTTGACTTTGGAAATTCCTTACCTTCCTTAAATGGGTCAACATCAATGTCCAACCATTCCAAAATATCCTACCTGTCTTCAACTGATCCTGTTATGAGTTCAACTCAATATGACCTCATCAGCTACCCTGTCTGTCTATTTAGTGATCAGCAACCCTTGTCTACTATTTAAGTAGAATTAATTCTCCTAATAAAGACAAGTTTATCCACATTTGTGTTGGTTTTTGTATTTGTCAAGCCTTTTCATTTCCTTTTTGCCAAAAGAAATTTCTCAATTTGTATTCCAGGAAATTAAGGTATGCTGCCCTTAATTTTGCCCCTAAGGCTAACCAAAGGCTAGCTTTGAGCCTCAAACATTTTGTTATAAAGGTTTCCCGCTGTGTCCTCCTGGATGTTGTCCCCAGAGCCAAAAACAACAAGAAAAAACTTCAAAAAGTGTGTTTTTATAAATGTGAAAACAAAAACAATGATGATTAATAATCTGATAAAAAACAGTTCATAACTATGTTTGAAATTGATTAAAAAACACGTTTTTGAGGTACAGAGTGAAAACAAAAACAAACACATATTTCTAAATTGTAATATAAATACTTTTATAAATCCCGTTTTTCAAGGTTTGATAAACCACGCCAACAACGTCAATTGTAATGAATCACCAATTAATAGCTCCAAAGGATTATTACATTAATACAAGCCAATAAATATAAGATTAAATGCACAACTCAATCCAATGAAGATTCAGTGACTCTAAATGGCCAATCAAATAAAGAATCCAGCCTAAACCAAGGAAGTAGTTCACATCTAACCCAGGAAAACACCCCAAATTAACATAAGGTATCAAAGTATAGCCCACATGAAAAGATCAAGCTTATTTTTTCCTGCATTGCAGGCTGCAGCTTACTGCAGTACTGCAAGGCAATACTTCTTTACCAACTCTTGCAGAAACCATTGGTAACAACTATGTCACCCTCACATGTTTGCTCAGTATTTAAGCAGACAATTTGCTCCTTAGCAAATTTCTCCAAAAATTTTATTCCTGTCTTATTTCAATAAAGCTATATTTTCAACGCTTCTAAACCTTGATTAGTAGATAAATAAGGCCCCACAACAACATAAAGCCTAATTTTCTTGTGTGGGGTTTTGTGTGTTAATAGAATATGGCCAGGAAAACATAAACTTTGAGACTACCAAACCAACCCCCACTGATAAATCTGAAGACTCTATTTGGTATCAATTTGAACCAAGCTGCCACCATGCTCCCTACGTTAAAACTGCTTGCTTCCCTCCAATAATTCATCCACGGCCCCCTGGCTGGTCTTGGGATACACTGGCATTTACTATTTGCTAAATCACTTTACATCCTTTCTGGGAAGATTTTGATTATTTAATCACATTCTTCATATGCTAATGATAGGAACTCCAGCGGCTACACTCTAGTTAAGTTTAACTTGGGAGCTTTTCTACATTCAGTTGGAGAAAGGCTCCATAATGAGTGGATCCCTGACAGAAATCTTTGTTTGTCCTTGTGTGGTTGGACCAGCATATCCCGCAATTCCAAATTTGGTTTGGTGCCAAATTTTGGTGGCCCTTGCCTAAGCTATAACCATATGTGTCAGGAAGCCAGTTGTAGGTAGATGCATTGGGCAACTTGGGGTGAGGGGCAGTTGAGCCGGCGGGTAGGGCCCAACATAGAATGGATGCTAACTTGATAATATAAGATAAAGATTGGCCAAGCAAGGACCAGGGTCCAGAGTTGGAGACCAAGGAATCCACCAATCCTGTCAAAGTAATATAGTGTACTCCAAACAGTTGGGTAGAGGTGGTCTTGGTGGCAGCAGTGGGTTCAAGGGGCGTTCTGGTCTTGGGGTTAATGGTGGAGTCATGGGAACAAAGTACGCTGGCAGATAATTGTACTTGTCTTTGAACAATCTTGGCGGCCTTTTGTACCACTTTCCTTTGAGTCCTGTGTTTTAATTTCTCTAGTCATGGCCAAGGAGTCAGCAATGAGGATGGTTTCCAAGTTGTACTCTGAATAGGCCGTGTTGGGGGGGGGGTACTCAGTAAAGTGCACAGGTCCAAAGGGAGCTCCCGGGGCGGTATAATGCCTGGGGTAATTTGGCAGATTGGGCTTGGGAGGGGGTGGCGGCCTGGTAGTCTACTTGACCAGAATTAAGATAGAAGATCACTAAGACTAGATAGGGTAAGATTTGTTTGAAACAAAGGTTCATAAAACTTTATTATCAAAAATGACAATGGGGTCTTCACCATACTGCCAGGGTTTTATACCATGGGACTTTGCTTTTTCAATTTTCACAGGGTTCAGGTTTGCAGACAAGACACTGGCGGGTTGTGGGTCTTGACTTGGAGTCTCAAGGGCAGCAGATCCAGGTTGTGCCTGCTCTGGCAAATAGAAATGGCAATGCTTTGTTCTTCTGCCACTGTTCACTATGTCACCTGAGTAGTTCAATTGTACTACCCTTTCTGGGCGGAAGGCTGGCAGTTGCTGGTGGTCATTGGCAGAGTTAAAAATAGATTTTGTTTTAACCTCCTTAAGGCAAGCTGCAACCTCTGCATAGGTTCAGGTCTTTGATGGCTCAAGGTTGGCATCAATCTGATGACAATTTGGGGAATTTTCTTTGGGAGGCTGGCGGGTCTCAGAGTAACTCGTTAACTTGGGTTTGCAATTTAACAAGTGGGTGGTCTCCTGCCCACTTTGTGTGACTCAAGTAGTCTTTGGAGGGTCAGCATTTGATTCTAGGGTTTCCAATGTTGGTTTTGAAACTGCAGTATTGGCATTGGGCAGGTGGCAGCAGGTTCTTAACTAATCTCTGTTAGCCAGGTTACATCTCCTTTGTAGATATGGGTCTTCATTGGCACCAGTTTGACGGCAGACTGGCAACTATTCAGGGGATTCTCTGTAGTAGGCCGGCAGGTTGCGGAGTAATTCATCAATTTGAGCCTGTGACTTAACAGGTTGCAGGATCCTGGACTGTCCTGGAGGGTTTGATCCGTCTTTGGGGAACTGGGGCTCAACTCTTGAGTTTTCAATACAAGTATTGAAATGTAACTCATGACAATATGGCAACAACAAGTATAAGCTCTTAGCTCATATGGTCCCCCTCTTGACCACCAAACACCTTTGCTCTGCCCCTAGCAATTCTTTCATCCCTCATCTGTCTGTAGACTGTACTACTTCTGAGGACGCCATGAACAAGGACCAGAACAATGATTCCTCCCCTTCTGATTCCAGGCATTGACCTTCTGCTTAGCAAGCTAATGAAGCCTTTCTGTCTTTTTTCTTATTGATAGTTTTTGTTTCCTCTTTTTTCATATAATTAATTCTTGGTATTTGTAGCACTTTTATTCTTTATTAATTTTCTCAGTAACTTTACATGTACCCAGTTAATCATTTGCCTGTCCATAATCTCCTTAATAGTTTAGGCGTCAGTGAAAGTTCTAGCAATAACTTCAAATGGTCATATCCATAGAGTGGTTGGTATATGAGCACAACTAAATTCATGTGTGTTATAGAAAAGTACCCAGTCACCTACCTGGAACTCTTGGAGTGGGGGGGGGGCGCTGGACATTATCTCTTTCTTGGCTCTGTATTTTCTTGGCTAATGTGTTGGAATATGCCTCTGACAGTAATTTGATCAGTGTACGTTCTAGCCTTTTATGGCATGCATGAGGTGACTGTTTGTCTTTTTCTCTGACACAGAAGTAAAAGATGGGAGGTAGTGCAGGGTATCTACCATGCAAGATCTTAAATTGTGACTTTCCTGCTGAGGAGTGAGTGGTAATATTATAGGCAAAAATAGCTGGCAGCAGAAAAGTTTTCCACTCAGTGGGACAGCTAGAAGCCAATTTGCTCAATATGACTACCAAGGTTACATTATCTCATTCTAAAATTCTGTTTGACTCTTGGTGGTATGTTGTTAAAAACACACCTTGGATTCCCATAAGTTTATTGAGTTTGGTCACCATGTGAAAAGTGAAGTTAGTGTCATTATCAGTGAGAATAACTTGGGGGTAACTGTCAGGAATGTCCTTTCAGTAAATCCTGACAACAAGTTATTCCTAGGTGTAGGAAAAGAAAAGAGTCTTCCTTATGATGCTACTAATTTTTTAAAAATATTGGATTAGTTAGCAGTATATGTTTTTTGTTACCTAAGGGAAATGTTTTCAATTTGGCCGCAGATCCAGGGTTTCTGGCAACAAGATTCAAACCTGGGTCTTATCTGGATTTGGTTTTGACCAATCTAGTTGAAGTTAGCATAACTTTAGCTTTAACCAATCACTACCTTCCAATTTTGAATCTAGCCAATCAAAGGTTGGCGACCTAGGTTTGAAACACCCAGTTTTCATTCCTAGTGAAATTGGTAACTCTGCCGGCTTTCCTGGCCTGGTACCAGGTCTGTTGTCTTCAGTTTCCTCCTGTGTTAACACTCCTGGTCCCCAGCTTTTGTGTGGAGAGCCTTTGAGCTCTTAAATTAATGACTGTCAGTTAGGATCAGAGATAAGGATAATTTGGTTATTTTTGTTGCATAAACATAATTATGAGTGAAGTAATTTATTTCCCCAGTATTAATTTTCTAACCACTCAATTTCTCAATAAACATCTCCAAATTTCTTAAATCCTTTACACCTTGCCCCAACTTCTTTATTTTCTACCATGCTATATAAGGCTGGTGATCTATATTTATGATTTTGTTCAATCAATAAAGTCTACATTTACCCACTGTGAATCATTTGCTTATCCTTATTTAATTTGACTTAAGCCTTAAACATCCAAAACCATGAGATTACCCAAGACTCCTCCTATGGAGTCTCTTGGGTATAAATGTTTGTTTTGGATAATCTTGCTGCCGGCTGTATTGGCCAGCATTTTGATGGGCTCACAGGCAGATTTGGATACCTCTCCCAAAGCCCAATTCCTAGACAGCTCTTGGCGCCGGGTTATTCCTGGGGTATGGTATACTGCTACACCTTTATCACATAACCTGTCTCTCAGAGAAGAGACCAAGAACTATCAATCCACACCCCAGATCCCCAAACCACAAGTCTTCTGTCCTTTGGCTTCTGCCTTCCTCCTGTGTTACTTGGGGGCATACTTCTTTTTGGGATGGTTCAACCCACTGTTAGGCAGATATCCAGTGTTCAGAGAATTATTCCATCTAGGAATGGTGTCTTTGTCAGTAGGATCCTTGATAACTAGATTAAATCCCTCTGCCATCATTCACCACCTAGGAAGATTACTTCCTATTGGGTGGGTGCCTGACAGTAACCATGGTGTAATATGATCTTCTCAAGTAGGAACTTTGTGGTAGTGTTAGCACTCAAGTCTTGTAAACCTTTGCCTTCACCCAAATGGTTAAGTGTTCTATTGCACCAATGATGTACTTAGTGCAATAGTTGCTGATTAGCAAGGGTCCTACAACTTCAATAGAGACAGTATTCCAGGCAATGTTAGGCTGGTCTAAGTGATAAGTTGTTGACTTCCTGAATATTTTCTCCCCTTGGCATTCTTTGCAGCAGCTCAGTATTTCTTGTGAGTCAAAGGCCATTGCTTCCCAAAGTAGGTGGTCTTAAGTTGTGTTAGTGTTTTTCATAAGGCACCATGTCCTATTTCTTTATGGGCATAAACTATTAAATCAGCCCTTTCTGATGGTCTGGGCATTATTCTTATTCCTTCTAGTGTATGTTTTAATATACACCCATTATTGCTATTGATGTCTTCCAGAAGTCTAGCTAGTGTGCGCTGGACTTCTGTAGGTTTGTCCTTATAGTTGCCTGCCAACAATTTATCATATAGTAGATCAGAGACATCAGCCATGTGGGCTACTGTTGGTAGCTGTGGTAATACAATTTGAGTCCTGGTGTTTGACACCTGCTCTGTGTGATATTTCAAATTTGTAGGCTTAAATTTTCAGCACTCATTGTGTTAGGCGTCCTTCAGGTTCCTTCAAGTTCTGGAGCCAGTGTAATGATGCATTTTTTGTGATAACTTGAAGTGGACGTCATGTAGGTATACACAAAACATCTTATATGGGTATATTACTGCTAAGCATTCTTGTTCAGTCACAGTGTGGTTGTGCTTGTGGACTTTCAGGGTTCTGCTACAGTAGACCACAGGGTGTTCCTCACTGTTGGTGTCCACCTGGGAAAGCACATCACCCACAGCAGTCAGCAAAGCATCTGTTTGAATAATTAATTCACAACTGAAGCCTGGATATTTCAGGATTGGTTTGTTCATTAGACTCAAGTGTAGGGTTTCAAACGCTTTGTGACAGGCTGGGGTCCAGTCAAATTGCACATCACTCTTCAGCAAGTGATAAAGGGCCTCCCCCTCCCTTGAGAAGTCTTTGAAAAAGTGTCAATAATAACCAATCATGCCCAAAAAAACTTGGACATCTTGTTTATTGGACAGCACTTTCATTTTCTCTATGGCTTTGACTTTGGCAGGCTGAGTTGTAACCCTTCTGCGTCAACCACAAAGCCAAGGTATTCAAGCTGATCCTTAAATAAGTTACACTTCCTGGTTTGATCTTAAGGTTAGCAGCTGCTAGGCATTAGAAAACATCCTCAATATGCTGAAGGTAGTTGGATAATGTTTGTGAGAAGACATTAATGTTGTCCAGATAGACCAAGGCACAGCTCAGATTGAGGCCATGATGCATGTTGTCCATGGCACGTTGGAATGTGGCTGGTGCTTTACACAACCCTTGTGGCATTCAGGTAGGTTGAAAGAGACCCTGATAGGTGATGATGGTGCATTTCTCCTGCTCCTCATGTGGCAATTTGATTTGCCAATATCCAGATATAAGTTCCATTGATGAGAAGAACTTAGCGCCCCCAGGCAGTTGAGTGCATCATCAATGCACAGGGGGGATAAAAGTCCTTCTTAGTGATATTGTTGAGTTTGCAATAGTTGATGACAACACAATTGATCCCGTTTTTTTCTTAACTATGAGTACTGGGGACAACCACAGACTCTTATAGGGGACTAATAACCCTAGTTGAACTAGCTTCCCAATTTTGACATCCACTGCGGCGTCAGAGGCACTAGAACGTTGTATGGGAGGAGGCGTATAGGTTGTTCTTCACTTGTGTCAATGTGATGGAGTGTGTTACGTGCACACCCCAGATTAAAGTTGTCCTTATCAAATATTTCCTTGTACTTTTAAAACAGTGTAAGAGCCGCATCTTATTGAGCTATAGTGAGTCCTTGCATTTGTTCAAGAAGAATGATTGTGCAATCAGTGGGTAGTATTTTCTCTTTAAAAGGGAGTCCAAACTTGTCCAGTGTACCAAAGTTGTGTATCTTTGTCACCTCTTCTACTTGCAATAGATTCAAGTAAGCCACTACCTGATGGCACTTTACATCAACAGGATATTGATTAATTTTGGCAAGCAGTACCCTTATGGGTCTATGGTTAGGGAGTACAATTCCAGGCGCAACCAAAGGTTCTAGTTTAGAGCAATTCCAGGGGGGCTCTATTTCACTGTAAAGTCATTATGGAATCTGTAAATCAATTCTAATGTCTACTAGCACCTGGTGGCCTGCCAGGATAGTAATAGAAGAGTTGACGCACAGTGGTAGACCTTTATATTCTTTGGATTGAGTTGGGAGGTGTTTACCACAGCGTCCCAATTTACAATACTTTACTGGGACAACACTATTACAGTATGCAAGGTTAGCACAGGGAGTGGTTTGGCTACCTGTCTCTGGGCTTGAGTGATTGTAGTAAAGAGGTATATGCTTTCCCAAGATTTCAAGAATATCATTCTTCAGTTTGGTTTTTACTATGTACTGCTGCATTAACAAAGTTTCAATTATAATGTTTTAGTTTTCATTGTGTAGCACTATAGCTGGGGCAGAGACCACCAAGGAACAAAAGCATAAAGGAGGTGCCCTGTACGCTCCTTTTGTGGTATTGCAATCTAACCCAGCAGTACTGTACTTTTTCCTGTTATCAATGTCAGGGGCAGGCCCTATTTGCTGTATTAGCTTAGAGGACACTATGTTTATAGGGCCCCAGTGCCAATAATGGCTTGCACTTTGAGTTTATTCACAAAAATGTCAGCATAAATGCACTCAGAATAAGAAGAACCAATTTTTTTACTAAATGGATGTCCAAATTATTGGCAGTGGAAAGAAACTTAACAATGCTATCACACAGTTCTGGATGATGGTCCTTCATTGTTTCCATTAGAATAGACATGTTGACGCCTCTAAAGGGGGTGGTGTTGCCCAAAAGCTGGGGCTCTGTATCAGGAGCGTTGTCTAGCAGCTGACAGGCATAGGGATTGGATACTTCTTCAGTGGCCTCTTGGGAGGCTTAAACCTTGGAATTGGTCTGTACCATGTGTACATCATCTACAAGGACCCAATGGAGTGCATTCCCTGAGAACCCAGTGTCTGGCGTGAAGAGGAGATTAGGTGGAACATTCATAGATTGTGTGGAAGTAGAGAGTTCCTCCTCTACTCTACACTGGCTTTTCCCTGCAAGTTTGATTCCAAGGGGTAGCAAGTGGATACCAGTCTTTGAATTGCATTTAGAAGTGTAATTCTCTTTCCAATTGTAGTGATGACATGTCACCTTAGTAATTTCAGTCTTAGGCAAAAATTTACTAGTGCTAGGAGTAGCCTCCAAGCTTCCCAAAAAGTTAGCAGCAGGGCGGGGCTTAGTTCCAACATTGGGGAGACCAAACGTGTTGCCACACTGGCACAAGTCACGTACCATACCGTCCAGGGTGCAGTTATCTAGAAAGCAGGCATGAGTGTGTGTTATAGCGCCTTGTAAGGCTTCACTGCTGCACATAGGGCTATGTGTGTGTCATGTACTATCAGGGATCCCAAGCCTGTAAGGATCTTGGCCTTGAGATAGAACTGGTCTGCAAAATTAGTGACAATCTTGTCCTTCTTGAAGCTGATCATTAGGAACTTGTTTTTTCTCTTGTTAACCCAAGCAATGCTTCCAAACTCATAAAGTAGCGCACTCTTGGCTGTGGTGTATGACCAGTCATGCTCAGGTATATGGGGGATAATAAAATTTGTGCTTGCCGCATCCAATTGATTGAGAAGGTTGGTGGACTTGTCCTGGTTGTTAGCCCCATACATTGACATCTCAAAAATGCGGATGAAGGTGTGAACGCTGTCCTTGGGATTGAATTTTGGGAGATTCATTGGTCTGAAGTGTGCAGAAGCTTTGTCTTGAGGGCAGCGGCAGGGAGGGGAATCTTCACAGCAACTATGGTTGAAGAAGTTTGTCCAAAAACTCCCAGCCAGGCCATTCTCTCTAGGTGCCTGGGGGGTCTCAGCTGGTGTAGGGGAGACAGCAAAGACTCATGGTAGGCTCCAGCAGCCTGAAGAAGAGGAGGTGGACCCATCATCATATACTGAGCTAGAAGTGGGCTGTAAGGTAGCACTTTCTCCAGATAGTAAATTAGAGATACCAGACCCTCTCAAATCCTGGTTGGTACAGTGACATCTAAAGTCCATAAGTTCAGCCCAAAGATCAGCTATCTTTATTTCTGCACTTTTTAGAGACAAGTGGAGGTGCTCAATCAGCCGCGCACATTGAACATTCCTTCCCAAAAGTCCTCCAGGGATGTACTCTGAGAGGCAGAAAGCTCATCATGCCCCTTCATCTCAGCCTGTAATTCCTCAAGCTCTACATTAATAGAAACAACGCTCTGCTCTCCCTTGACACTTGCTTGTTTCACTTCTTGGAACAGGTCATATTTGAGACTGCAATGTTTTCCACCTGATGTTGTATCTAATCAAGTTAGGAAAACTGTGCTCTCCAATGACAGAGTTGTTGAAAATTTGGTTGGAGAGCTGTGACAGAAACTCCTGACGTAATTGTGAGGCCTCCTCTCAAATGACGTCCTTAATGTGATCATCATATTGGGCAAAGTTGTCCTGAGGCGCCAGTACCTCAGCCTTAGCAACATAGGTAACATTGCTTGTCTTCTTGGCCTCTTGCCAGGCAAGGAGTTATGCCTCATTTATGTTGGCTTTATTGGTGTCAACCTTTTCAACCAGGTACACAGGCAACCACCTTGTTGATCCAGAGAGGTACCATGCTTTTTAAGAAGGTCATCCAGTATACTCTTGGCTGTTTTGGCACTTGTCACATATTTTTCAATGGCTATAACATAGTGGGTGATGTCCTGCACCTAGATGGGCCCCAGACAAGGGTTCTTCACAATAGACTCCATCACGTGGACCAAGCAGTTGTTCAGTTGGTAGGTGAGGTCCTCCATCTGTTGGGCCAACAAGGCTTTATTTTCCTTATTGGCCTGAGTGTAGGCTCTAACTTCCTTGAACCCAGAATTCAGTTGCTGCACCAACCATTCCTGGTAATGGTGCTGGCGCTCAGCATACATCACCAAGTCCCAAAGTTCCAAGTGATGCTGCGCCTGCACACCTAGCAACTGGTGCAGTGCAGGATGAACAAATCCCTGTAGGTAGTTGTTTACTCTTTTGATTGTGGTAAAGTGTTCTAAGTTTCCCTTGTCAGTTGCCAGGTAGCTGCAGAATACAGTCATGAGATGTTGGGCTTGTGGGTGTTTGTGTAAAAGGGACAGACAGAAGTTTGTAGGTTCTTGACTGAGCTGGTACCCAAGAGTGAACCCAGATGCCACCAAGACTATATCCTGGAGGTCTAACTGGGTAAGGTGTACCAAGGGTACCAAGGAAACTTTGGTGTAGAGACAAAAAGGAAGAACAGGCAAGTCCTCCATGTTAACAACCTCTGCCTGTTGGCAGAAAAATTGATCTCTCTCACTATTGCTGGTTTCCATGACCAAATAGTGTTTCCCAAATTCAGTTAGGTCTTTGAGGATGGAAGGCAGTGTGCCAGACTTTGAGGACAAGAGTTTTTGGAGTGTTGATGCCCCTTTAGTGGAAACTACTTGGTGAAACTTGGAGTACACCAGCAGATTCAACAGAAGAATTAATAGGCAGGGGCACACACTCACTGTATGCCTTCAAATGTGAAAATTCTGAAGGTATTTACCAATTTGTTCTTATAATTAACTACTTTATTTTATCTTATACAAGTAGGGAATGATTTTCCACCTGGAATTTACTACCAACACTTTATATAGGAGTATTCTCATATTATTAATCATCTGTCACTAAAAATGTCTTCTAGGACATTCCAGCGCACTGCAGAGCCTTGATTGTGCTGGCAGAAAAAGGGATGAATTTCTATTTTAGGGCACAATCCTACAATGCCTAGCACAAGGAAATCTTCTGTTAGCACATTAATCAGTGATCCTTTTTTGCCATACAATCACTTCTATATTCAACTCTAATGGGAGTTGAATCAATCACTCAAATTGAACCTGGCGCATTGGTGTTATTCTGTACCTTAGCTGGCGTCTTGGTGCTTGATGTTAATTATTGCGGCACTCTGGTGCCAGAATAATTAATGCTGGCATCTTGGCGCTCCATTATCAGGGTAGTGGCAACATGGTGTAATTAATCATTGATGGCAACATCATGGGCCATTAATTTTCATTTTTATGTAATTTTTAGTGACACTGATTTCTGAAAGGATAAATTATTGGCCTTTATTGATTATTAATTAATTGCCTATTAAATTAGGCTTTCCACAGTCTCTGGTCAACAATTCTTCACAGACCAGACTAATTTTTATCCAATTAGTAGGCATGATAACTAACAGAGGTAGGGAGAGACATAGACTTGTTTTGCCTCATGAGTGAATGAGGAACTAACACATAGTCATCACAGCAATCAGGGTCATTTTACAATCAATCTCATCATTAATGACTCATGAAGCCTTTTTTTCAAGGCTTATGATTTCTATCTTCTTCTGGGATAGATAAATAGGGTATAAGAATCTCTCTCTAAGTGATTCTTCTCATCATCAGGGACAGTGGTCTTGGATAATGTCTTGGATGGTACTGTGTATGAGGTCACTACCTCCTCTTTCTGTTTTTGGACTTTTTTCACCCCTCCAGTATTATTTTCTTCTGGGCCATTATTGGTTGAGTAATTGTAAACAGGTGGTTCATTATTATTTTGGTATGTCTAGATACCGGTTCAAATATTTTTAAACTAACTAAATTATTTTATCTTCAAATTATTCAAAATAAGTCAAATATGATCAAGTTTTTAAGCTTTAAATAATTCTTAAACTATATGAAATTTTTAAGAAAATTTATTATCTCATAGGGTTAAAAATTCAACCTTTAATATTCCTGAGAATATTTTAAGTAAATCATACAAACTAAAAATAACTATAATGAGTTTCATGGAAGAGTAGTAGCAGCCCCAAAGCTATAAATGCTATTACCCCATCTTTGGCTATTCATAACTATTATTAGTTTGTTTTAGAAAAAAATGTTGTTGCTTTTGAAAGACTGACAACTCTATTTAAAATATACCCTCTGCAACGCTCACAAAGAGTTTGAAGAGTGAGGAAATACTCTTGAATGTTTCTATCTGAGAAGCTAGGAAACTACTATTACTGAACTTGAGAAGCTGTGAAAAATGGGATCTGTGCTCCACCTTGCCACAAAGGCATTGGGCAAGGTAGACCAGGCCAGGCCCCAAACCACAGAGACCATTATTGACAGGAACCAGTTTTGGGCGGGCGTCAACCACAGATTCTGATAACTATTAAATATGGTCAGAAGGATTGAAAAAATAAGTAAAATAATTTAGGAGAAGCTTAGATGAAGAATTTCTTCAAACAACAAGAGACAATATTCTTTATAAAAATTTAATTTTTTTCAAAATTAGAAATCACTTTCAAAATGTTGATTTTTATGCCAAATGGTGGTTTTTATTATTTTTACTCTTTTTTACATAGTTTTTAGGAAACCAAAAATATCTTCAAGGAAGCTATCTTAGTAGGTATTTAAGGAAATATTTAAAAGGTCCATAATCAATATGAAATGAGAGAGATGATTGGATAAATGATAAAAAGGGGAAATCCATTATTAAATAGAGGGCTTTTAAAATCAAAGTTTGTCAGTTAGATTTTTTAAAGAAGCAGGAAACAGTAAGACAAACTTTGACCAGGCCTAGAGAACTAACTCTATCTGTTAGTACAGTAGGGAGATCTTCCTGTTACCTTGGCAGTGGAGGCAATAAGAAAGCAGAGTCACAATGAGTCTGGTTAGGAGCTTATGTATTTCAAGGTAAAGATATAAGCTAAAGTGCAAAGTAGAGGTGATAGTAAAAAAGTGTGTTTATTTATAATGAAACTTTCAGGACACCAAGAGTACCGTGGAGCTCCAGCCGGTGAAGGAGGAGTCAAAGCAGGTACTGGCATGGCCCACCAGATAATGGGACCAAACTTCACCAGGTAGGAAAGGGCCTTCCTTGCCACAGCCCAAGGTCTAGCTGCTGACAAGGCAGAGTAAATCAATACTGTGAGCGCCAGGTAAAGCACTCCCAGGAATTGACTACTCTGGCCAGTGGCATCAGAAGTGGGGGGGTTGAGATGGTTGGTTTGGGTGTCAGGGGCGGTTCCATGGGGAACAAGTAGGCAGCAGGATTGTTTTACTTCTTGTTAAAGATCAAAGGGTAAATAGTGATTGCTTTGCTGTCACAGACAATTTGGTAGAGTTCCTTGGGTGTGTTTGGGCAGGTGTACCACTGCAAGTCTTCCAATGTCTAGGGTTTGTGGTCAGGATTGGCAGGATACTCAGTGAAATGAAAGGGCCAAATGGAGCGTTGGGTGGACAGTAGTAGTCAAAGGCTTTGGTTCTGTCAACTGGAGTCTGACTATCTATCCCAGTGGATGGATACTGACGCTTGGGTGTATGCAGATGGAAGAGTATCAAAAATAGGTATGGAAACAGATTGGTGAGCCAAAGGTTCATAACAACTTTATTTGGTAAGGATGACAATACAGAACTTTTTCAAGTGCTTCTGATTTATATGCTTACTCACATGCAGGTGTCTCTGGGCATTTTTCTGGTGCTATCTGTGTGGCAAGCTTGGTATCTCAGGTTATGCTTTTTGATTGGATGCTTAATAGCTATTTTTTAGGGCTTTCAGGAAAAGTTGTTTGGCTTTTTGGTGGTCAATCTTGGCTTGGCTGGCCATTAATTCTGGCAGGTTTGGCTTCTGGGGTTATGGGGGTTTTCTCAATTTGATCACCATTTTTGGACTGGCTTGATGGCTCTCCTGAACCCAAAGAACTTGATTAAAAAAGGGGTCCCCAATTGGGGACCCCAAATCACTTAATAGAGGTGGGCTTGATCTGGGTTTACTGGGCAGCTAAAAATAGCCTGCCCAGGCCCATCCACACCCACCAAGGCTTGGGCGTAGCTTTTGGGGCCCAAAATAGGCCCCTCAGCTGCCACCAGGGCAGGAATGATTCCTGCACCTGGATTCTCTTTTAAAAGCAAAAATCCAGGTGCGGGCAAATCTCCCCTGCCCGCTAGCCCCGCCTGGTGGCTAGGAGCGGGTCTGATTCCCGCCCAGGGCTTTAGAACTGTTACTTTTGTAACAGAAATAGATCCAATTTATACTTTGATAATTCCTGCACATTAATTGATGTGTGGGTAATTAGAAAGGGAATGAAAATAGGCTGAACTACTTTAAATCCAGTAGTGGTCCAGGGTCAACTTAATCTGGTATGAAGAGACATGTCATACTTCACCTTGTGGGTGATTGAGAATTAGAAACACAGTCATCACACATTCCCCCTCTTGACAAGACTAAATAAGGGAAGAGAAAGCTAATGCCTGCACCATGTCTTCATATTGCTCTAGACCCACAAAGCAGCTTAAGATATTAGGGAAAATACCCTGGAACTCAAGGCTCTTCTGGGTAGAATTACTAGAGGAGAATGCCTATCTCAGAAGGTAACTGTGGTAAGTTCAACTCCCTGGTGCTCAACTCCCTGGTAGTTGACACAATAGTA